>BLKR01004058.1:0-121371 GCA_011170035.1 Teleogryllus occipitalis | reverse complement strand
GGTCCTAAAGCACAGGATTTCGAATCTCGGCGCGACGGGTGCGGCGCGGCCCGAAACCTCAGTTCCGAGATGCGCGCGCTCGCGCAAAGCACTATGATTGGTCGGCGCCGGCTGTTCCGTTCCGTCCGACGACGAGGCGCCCCCATACCGAGGTTATAAAGGGACCCCAGGTTCCCGTCGCGCGCTCAATCCCGAGGCGGACGTCGTCATAGAAACACTTCGCGTCACTTTGCGTTGCGTTTCTCCTCGTCTTTCGCGTACGTACGATGGCCGATACTAGCGCGTCCGGAGCGGCGTCCGCGGCTGCTGCGCCACCTGCGGAAGCCGGTTCTCCGAAGAAGAGCAAGTCGGGCGGCAGCGCGGCGAAGAAGCCGCGTTCAAAACCCGCGCATCCTCGCACCTCCGAGATGGTGTACAACGCCATCAAGAGCCTCAAGGAGCGCGGAGGTTCTTCCCTGCAAGCCATCAAAAAGTACATCACGGCGAATTACAAGGTGGATTCCGAGAAGCACGCGCCGTTCATCAAAAAATACTTGAAGTCGGCCGTCAGCACCGGCGACCTCGTGCAGACCAAAGGTGATTATCTGTGCATTTTTTTTTTTTTTTTTACTTTATTAATGGACATGGTTTACTTGAATTTTTTTCCCCACTTGTTGTGATTGTGCGATTGATAACTAACCTCTCGTTTTGTGTTTGTGTGTTGATGTAGGCAAGGGAGCGTCTGGTTCGTTCAAGTTGCCGGCTACTGCCGGAAAGCCCGAGAAGAGCGGCGAGAAGGCCGGAAAGAAGCGCCCGGCGCCCGCTGCGAAGCCGACGAAGAAGAAGGCGGTCGCTGCCAAGGCCAAGAAGGCCGCGGGAGCCAAGGCGGCGGGCGGCAAGCGCAGCGTCACGGCAGCCGCTGCGGTCGCTAAGCGTGGCGCCCCCGCCTCCCCCAAGAAGCCCAAGAAGGCGCCGTCCAAGGTGAAGAAGGTGGCCAAGGCGCCCACCAAAAAACCAAAGGCGCCCAAACCAAAGAAGGTCGCTTCTCCTTCCAAACCGAAGGCGGCCGCCAAGAAAGCTGCCCCCAAAAAGAAGTGATGAAATGGCGCGCGCGCCGTTTCATCAAGTCATTTCCCGGTTCGCGCCCGCGAACCGGTCAAACGGTCCTTCTTAGGGCCATCATATGTTTCGAAAGAGCAAAAATCATAGCCATTTTTTTTCTCCCCATTTTATAATAAAAATCCCCGAAACATATCCTAATATTTCCTGTAATTAGAAATTAACGTAATAATACGAAAAAAATGGAAACGTTATTCGTAGGAAATATATGTTTGAACTAGTCTCAATATTTAAAACGTTAAATAAAAGAATTAGTGCCGTCCTACATATGTGAGTAACTTCATTTACTCGAGATTACTTACGAGTAACTGATAACGATCAATGAAGTGACAGGTATTCCATTGTTGATTTTCCTGCGAAATTTGAAGTCCTTGCCTCGCTTCGTTATAACTAGCTACTCCCGTCCGAGCACTTTGATTGAAGGAGTGTGGTTCTTTAACCACTGCAAATTTAAGAGAAAGCGGAAATGTAATTATAAAATTTTGTCATAGAAACCGACTGCATGTTTAAGATAATTTTCTGTCTTTGCGATACTCTTATAATTTGCCGACTAGGAACATAATTGTTTATTGTACAAATAATATGGATTTTATTTTAAAGAATGGGAACGCGATTTTATGATTTGGAAACGACATACATTAATGCTCTTTAAAAGGACGACTGGGTTGGCCCTGAAAAGGGCCGTTATTTGTGACCGAACGAATAAAAAAAAATTATTCATTCAAGCACGCTCTCCGCGGATGCGGCGAGCCAACTGAATGTCCTTGGGCATGATGGTCACGCGCTTGGCATGGATAGCGCACAAGTTGGTGTCTTCGAAAAGACCCACCAAGTACGCTTCGCTAGCCTCCTGCAGAGCCATGACGGCGGAGCCCTGGAAGCGCAGATCGGTCTTAAAGTCCTGAGCGATCTCACGGACAAGACGCTGGAAAGGCAGCTTGCGGATGAGCAGCTCGGTGCTCTTCTGGTAACGCCTGATTTCACGAAGAGCTACGGTGCCGGGCCTGTAACGGTGAGGCTTCTTCACGCCACCGGTGGCCGGCGCGCTCTTGCGCGCGGCCTTGGTGGCCAGCTGCTGACGAGGCGCCTTGCCTCCGGTCGACTTGCGGGCGGTCTGCTTCGTACGGGCCATCGCGACGGGTTGTGCTCGAGAAGGCGTCCTGACTCGAACTGAAACTCGGGGAACGCTTCTCCCGCGTTTTTATAACCCCTGTACTCCTTCCCTTCGAAACGCCGTTGCGCGCCTCTCACGCTATTCGCCGCTCGTTTCGCTCGCTGCGCCGTCATTGGCCGTCGGGCCCCCACCGCTCGCCGCCCTCGGCCCTCGGAAACGGCCGGTACAAGACCTCGATCGCGCCTACAGCCCGGCGTATTGAGCGAGTAGCTGTCGTGCAGTGAGGACCTGCGTTCGTTTCTTCCGTCACTTCGCCTCTCATCATGACCGGACGCGGCAAAGGTGGCAAGGGTTTGGGCAAAGGAGGAGCCAAGCGCCACAGGAAGGTTCTTCGGGACAACATCCAGGGCATCACCAAGCCAGCTATTCGTCGTTTGGCCCGCCGTGGAGGTGTGAAACGTATCTCCGGTCTCATTTACGAAGAGACCCGCGGTGTGCTCAAGGTCCTCCTCGAGAACGTGATCCGCGACGCCGTCACCTACACCGAACACGCCAAGCGCAAGACTGTCACCGCCATGGACGTCGTCTACGCCCTGAAGCGCCAGGGACGTACTCTGTACGGTTTCGGCGGCTAAGCTGTTTGTAGTCGCTCAACTGAATACATTTCTTGTTGTTGTCGACGGCACAGCTACAACGGCCCTTTTAAGGGCCACCCAAAATATCCCTGAAAGAGCAAAGATGTAATTAATCTCTCTCTCTCTCTCTCTCTTTAGTGTTTTTTTTTTAAAATAATAAATGTGACGTGTAGTGAAGTACGCTCCCATTCCTTACATTATAAAAAATGCCCGACCGCAATTACCGTTGTGTTCGAAATCTGTAACTGGTCTCCATATTTAAAACGTTAAATAAAAGAATTAGTGTCGTCCTACATATGTGAGTAACTTCATTTACTCGAGATTACTTACGAGTAACTGATAACGATCAATGAAGTGACAGGTGTTCATTGTTGATTTTCCTGGGAAATTTGAAGTCCTTGCCTCGCTTCGTAATACGAGTAACTGATAACGATCAATGAAGGTATTCATTGTTGATTTTCCTGCGAAATTTGAAGTCCTTGCCTCGCTTCGTAAAAAGTAGCTACTCCCGTCCGAGCACTTCATTGAAGTGAAGTGTGGTTTTAAAGGAGTAACTGATAAAGATAAATGAAGTAAATATGTAAAGCGACACATATTCATTGTTAATTTTTCTGCGCAATTTGTATTCCTTGCCACGTTGCGTAATAATGAACTACTCCCTCCCGAGCTCTAACGTTACAAGTATTGATTTATTCACCTCACGCAAGAGCTTAGTAAGCATTGCATATTATTAAATATTGTAAACACGACACTGAATTAACACTATACAGGTATTCGTTTATTAAAGGGTGAAGAAAACAAAACAGCTCGATGATTTGCTCTTTTCGAAAAATATTGTTGGCCCTGAAAAGGGCCGTTCATGCGCAAACATGGCGCAGAAAAAAAAAATTTCTTCAGCACATTTACGCCTTCTTTTCGGTCTTCTTGGGCAGGGGAACAGCCTGGATGTTAGGCAGCACACCGCCCTGTGCGATGGTCACGCCCGACAAGAGTTTGTTCAACTCTTCGTCGTTACGGATGGCCAACTGCAAGTGACGCGGGATGATACGCGTCTTCTTGTTGTCGCGAGCGGCGTTGCCGGCCAACTCCAACACTTCGGCGGCGAGATATTCCATGACGGCCGCCAAGTAGACGGGCGCGCCGGCTCCTACGCGCTCAGCGTAGCTGCCCTTGCGCAGAAGACGGTGGATACGACCCACAGGGAACTGAAGCCCGGCTCGGCTGGAGCGAGACTTGGACTTGCCCTTCACCTTACCGCCCTTGCCGCGACCGCTCATGTCGATTTCAGAGAGAGGACGAAAACACAGAGTACTGCTCTCACGCCTGCTCTCAAGGGATTGCATTTGAATGCCTGCCCAGATTTTTCTGGGCTCTTCATTCAGGTTTCAATATTGGCTGGTGAATATTCTTGGTAGGTCGACTGACCTTCCCCCATACGAGGATGGGGATTAAGGTTATTGGGGGGGGGGTGACGGGTTCTTTTGTTTGGGGTAGATGGGTTATTTTATTTAAGGTTACTGGTAGAGCTGGAGGACGGGTTGGTTTATTGAGTTGGGGGGGTGGGTTTTTAGGTCGGTATTTTGGTGATGATGTGTGATGGTATTATGGCTTTTACGGGGTAGGTGGGGAATTTGCTATTGTTCTTATTGTCTAGGTTATTGGTAGAGTGGTTTAATGTCTTGTGGTGCTTTGGTCGTTGTCGGCGTCAGTCACAGTGCAGCTGGGTGGGTGCTTTAGTTTATGAGGTTAGGTAGGTGGTGGTGGGAGTTGGAGGATCTCGAGTGGGTGTTTTTTGAGTCTTTTTCTGGGTGGGTTTTGGAGGATGTGCATGTGGGGTGAAAGAAGGTGTTTATAGGTGGGGTCATCAAAGAATTTTTGGATTTCAGATATTGAAGATTCGTGTAGGAGGGTGAGGATGTGTGGGATCTGGTGTTGGGAGCGGATGTTATTGAAGTTGGTAAGTAGGGGGGGGCGGAAGATGAGGCGGATTATTCGGTTTTCCAGGAGGGTAATTTTGTAGTGGTTAGAGGTGGAGGTATTGAACCAGGTTGGGTGGGCATAGGTAAGAATGGGACGAATGTAGGTGAAGTAGAGTGTTAGTTTTTTCTTTATTGGGAGGGAGCGGTGGGTGAGAAGTGGCATAAGCATGTTAATGATACGGTGGGATTTGGTTAGGGCTTGGGTGATGTGGTGGGTCCAGAAGAGCCTGTTGGAGAAGTGGATTCCAAGGTATTTGATAGTAGTTTGCCATGGGATGGGGTGGTTATCGATTTGAAGTGGTGGAGGGGGGGGGTGTCTGCGGAAGGAGAAGAGAATAGCTTGACATTTGTCAGGGTTTATGGTGATAGCGTTTTCTCGGGCCCAGAGGTGGAGGGAGTTGAGGGCTTTTTGTAGTGTTTTGAGAGACGCTGGTAGGGATAGGAAGGAAGAGAGGAAGGCAAAGTCATCGGCGTAGAGAAAGGCTTTGACACCGTGCGTGGGTGGGATATCGTTTACATAAAGAGAGAAGAGAATGGGGGAAAGTACGGCGCCCTGAGGGACGCCGGCTTGGATCTGATAGGTAGGGGAGGTTTTTGAAAGGTGTCGGACGAAGAATGATCTTTGGGAAAGGTAATTTTGAAGTAAAGTGTATAAGTAGGTGGGAATGTGGGGGTGAAGCTTCATTAAGAGGATGTTATGTGCAACGGTGTCGTAGGCATGGGAGAGGTCAGTGAAGATAGCAGGGATTTCAATTTTTTGGCGGAGTGGAGTGGCTACAGATATGGCGAGGTTGAGTGTTTGGAGGGCCGCGGAGCGACCCTCACGGAAACCAAATTGGGCAGGGCGGATTATGGGATCTAAGATTGGGTTTAGTCTGAGAAGGATGATTTTCTCAAGAATTTTGCCGAAAATAGGGAGGAGGCTGATGGGGCGATAGTTTGAGGGGAGCCGATGGTCTTTGCCGGGTTTGGGAATCATTATGACACGGGCGGTCTTCCAGGGGGTGGGGAAGTAAGAAAAAGAAAAGCAGGAGTTGTAGATTTTTGTGAGGAGGTCTATTGCATTTTTGGGGAGGTGTTTTATATGGGATGGAGTGATTCCGTCGGGGCCTGGCGCTTTGGTGATGCTGATGGTTTTGACGATTTGAAGAATTTCGTGACTGGAAGTGGTGTAGGGGTGTTGGGTATTTAGTGGTGGGTGTGGGGTTTTTAGGTACTTTAGAAGAACTTTGTCTGGAATGGGGAGGTTTTGGGGTTCGAAGTGCACGGCCAGGGATTGGGCTAGGGTGTTGGTTATGGTTTGGGGGTCAAATATAAGGTTGTTGGTTTGGGTGAGGAGTGGTGATATCTTGGTAGGAGTTGCTCTGACAGTACGGGCTATTTTATGTAGTTGGTTGGGGCTGCCTTTGTCGTCTATTAGGTCGTTTAGAGTTTGTTGTTCGTGGCGTAGGAGTAAGTTATGTACTAGTCTTTGTAGTTGTTTGAGTCTACGTTTGTCTTCGTCACGTCTGTCTTTGTAGTATCGTCTTTGGGTCTGTCTTTTAAGGCGTATTGCTGAGAGAATTTCGTTTGGGAGGGTGGGGTGGACTTGTTGGGTTCTTGTGGTGGTTTTTTGAAAGGCGTTCTTAATTTGTTTTACTAAATGGGTTATTGATTTGTCTATTTCGGGGATGGAGGGTATTGATGGGGGGGAATGAATCTTTTTGGACAGAATGTGATTGTAGGATTTCCAATTAGTTTGGAGTATGGGTGGTGGTTGAGGGAGTTTGGGTGGCGTGATAGAGGTTGCAAATACTATGGGTAGGTGATCTGACAGGTTTAGTAAGTCTAGTTTGGGGGTGGGGGTGGAGATGTTGAGATTAACGGAGTGGAGGATAATGTCGAGTATGTCGTTAGGTTGGTCGTTTATAAGGTGGGTGGGTTCCGCAGGGCTTTTGATTAAGATAGATGGGTGAGAAGATAGTAGGTATTCCAGTTTTCGTCCTGTGCTGTTGTTAGTCTTGCAGCCCCATTGTTGGGATTTTGCATTTAGGTCACCTGTTAGAATAAAGGGGTGGGGGAGATTTAGCAGAATGGAGAAGTCGGAGTCAATGATGGGAGATTTCGGTTTGTTGTATGCGGATATTATGATTATGGGGGTGGTTGGGGTACCTAGTATGACTGCAGAGCATTCGAGGGATGTGGTATTTGGGACTTGGAATTGGGCGTGGGGGATATTTTTTCGGATTAGGATGGCCGTGCCTCCGTTGGCAGAGGGGCGATCGTTACGGTATGTGTGATAGTTCGGGATAGTAAAAGATAGGTTTGGTTTTAGGAAAGTTTCTTGGAGGCACAGGACCCCGACGGAGTGGTCTTTAAGGAATTGGGTTATTAAGGGTTTTTTGTTGTGGAGACCGCCGCGTGCATTCCAGGAAGAGATGGTGAGGAATTTGGGGTAGGGAGCCATTAGTTGAAGATCTCAACAAGTTTAATGCCGGCAAGGATTAGTTTTGTGAGGGTGTCCTCTGGGCCTTTGAATATTGTTAGGATGGATTTTAGAGATTGAAGGAGTTGGGGTAAATTACAAGATTTTACTAGGGTTAGGAGTTCCTTGATATCAGACATAGATGAAGTGGGGTTGTTCTGTTGTTGGGGAGAGTCAGGGTTAAGGGTGGCAGCATAAGAGTTGGATTGGGTTCTGAGTTGGGGAAAGTTCTGGTTGTTAAGTTCAGGAGGGGGAGGAGGGGGATTTGAAGATCGGTTGATTTGTTGGGCTCTGGCTTGCTTAGCTTGGAGGAGGTAGGGGCAGTTTTGGTCATAGGCCGGGTGGTTTCCAGTGCAGTTGTGGCACTTGTACTGTGGTTGTTGGCTTAGGGATTGGGGGCAAGATTCAGTGGGGTGGGGGAGGGCACAGAGGGCACAGATGGTTTTTCTCTGGCAGTAGGACTTTGTGTGGTAGAGTTTTAAACAGTTTCTGCACTGGGGGACGTGGTCAGTTTTCTTGTGGGGTTCTACCTTTATACTGTAATGTCCGATGTACCTAAGTCTTTGTTTTGTCTCAGTCATGTCTTTTTTGGGGATTTCCACTGTGAATAGTCCCATGGGTCTCAGTTGTCCGTCCTCGCGTCTTTGCATTTCTGTTATGTGGTAAACTGTCAGTCCCAGTTCAGTCATGTAGTCTCGGATGGTTTCAGTCGGGAATTGAGGGGGGAGTCCTTTAATGACGAGTTTGTCTCGTGTGTCCTCGGTCGCTCGGTTGTATGCGTATGATAGGTCAGGGAAGTACAGTGACTTTAAGGAGGGGTCAGTCTTGATGGCTTGGAGTCTATGGCAAATTTGGGAGTGGGCCTGGACAGTCTTGGGTGTGATAATTAATTCAGTGCTTGAGCACTTTGCAGTCATCTGGTGGTTGCAGTTTCTTATTAGGTCGTTGGTCAGTTCAGTCGGGCTGTACAGAGAGCTGAGGTCGATCCTAATTAGTCCAATCCTTGGTTTTGGGGTGACAGGGGTGCTGGTTTGTGGTGGGGGTTGTTGTCCTTGAGGGTTAGATGGGGGTGGATTTTGGTTTTGTGAGGTGGATGGTGCAGATGGCGGGGGGTCATCGATAGCTAAGGAGGTGAAAGAATTGTGGAGGGGGAGGTCTGGTGGGCGGGTAGGGGGGGTTGGCCGGACAGTCTTTTTGGGGAACAAGAATTGTCCTCCAGCTTGGTCGTTGGTGGGGTCAGAGGATTGGCCTGGTATGGGGGAGGAAGAGCGGTCGCGTTTAGAGCGGGCAGTCGGGTCGCTGTTGGTCGGCATTATACCTTCCATGGTGGATTCCTCCATCTGGAGGCGCGGCCGCAGCCGCTCCTCCCTGGTGTTGTCGTGGAGTTCTTCGACGGCCTTCTTTATCAGCTCCGAGGGGTGATGATTCGTCCTATTGGCCTTTCTTCTAATCCCGGTGAGTCTTAGCAGCAGGGGGCGATGTTTCCCTGCAGGCGCAGGTTTCGGCCTTGCCTTGCTGCGCACGGTGATGCTGGTATTGGTGCGGTGACGCCTCGCTCCTTCCGCAGGCTACCCAAAAGCTTGGTATCGTGAGCGGTTTCCCGACTCCTGGCCGATACCCAGCCCTAAGCTACAGATTTTGCTCTGGCCACTGGCTACACTTTTGCTCTCTGAGTGGACGTCTGCTCTCGAGCAGTTTCCACTCGCTTGTGGCGCGTCGCGGTGCCCCGGCCTATATTTAATAGTTCGGTTCCCCTTCCGCAGGGCGCGCCGTGATCGCCGTTATTCGGCGCGCACCGCCAGTGACCGCTCTCATTGGGCGGCCCTTCCGCCGCGCGCCCGCGCCGAGGAAGGGGTACCGAGGCCGGGCAAGAAGACCACCCCCTGTTTTCAGCGTCTACTGCGTCGAGGTAGAAGCATCTCCGCTCCCTCCGCAAAGTTTTCGCTAGCGCGTCGTGAGGTCGCAGCGTCAGCTCCCTCCGCGCCAAGTCTCCCGCGCCAACGGCCCTCGCTTCCGTTCGCGGTCGCGCACTGCCGTCACGCTCGCTCTCGCTCCGCGAACGCATCGCCTGCACGCCCACGCTTCGGCCAGCGTCCGAGCTTGCTTACAATCCCCGCCTCTGCACTCATAAAAAGAGCAAAATCCAAAAGAGCAAAATCAGTGCAGAAAGCGGTGTGCGTGAGCATGCGCGCTAGCAAGTGGCAAACGCCATGAAGATCATGGGAAAAACTCAACCGCTGCCACGAAAGAGCTCCAGTCACCTGCCGGTCCGCACGCCATCACGCCAGCCCTCTACATCAGCATCCAGCTCCCGGAAACAACCCGAGATGGCATCCGCCATCAAACCCCCAGCTCAACAATGCGGAGGTAAGAGCGGAAGCGTTGCCTCAGCCAAAACCCCCAACTCTTCTTCTTGTCCACCCACCCCAAACCTGATTGACAATAAAGACGCAAACCAAGACCAAACCAGCGACGAGCTCAATCGAGCCATCGCAACAATAACCAACGAACAAATCGACCTGACCAAATCACCCACTAAAACCGGGGCCGCTAGCCCGAGACCTCGAATCACGGGGAAAAACAAAAACCCGACCACGCCGATGGCTTCACCACGCCGAAACTCTTTTTTAGAGCCGGCGAATCGCAATCTGCCCCTTCCATTTTACTGAAAAACTCGTTTGAATCTCTCGCCGCAGCCGAAGCTACGTCTGACAAAGAGCAAAACAACAACGAGCAACCGCGCTCGCTCCCAGCAACCGCGGCCGCTCCAAAGCTCCCGCACGCGCTCCCACTCCGCACCCGCCGTAACGGCACTATAGGGTGTATATTCATTGATATGTCCACTTGCAAGGACACAGCCAAATTACTTAAACATCTGTCAGTCCTAACTAAAAGCAAGATTACAGCTTCCATTGAACTCCCCAACTTCGTGATACGCTGCCAAACGGTAGCTGATCACGAATCAGTTATAGCAGAACTAAAGCGACTCCGTGCAGATTCCGAAAACGGCGGCGCCTCCTTCTTCTACCACCGGGCGACGGAGGAGAAGCGCAAACGCTTCATAATTCGGGGACTTTCCAAAAACATGGAAGCTCTCGAAATAAAGCAAGAGCTCGAAGAGAAAAACATTCAAGTTTTTCACGTGGACGAACTCCGCCGAAAAGTAGGCGAATATCGCACCCCAGACGGCAAATGGGAGAAAATCCTTGAGCCGCTCGGCCTCTACTCCCTTGAAATCGCCTTCCAAAGCATAGGGACGCTGAAATCACTACGTTCCCTTTGCTACCACTCTGTCTCTTTCGAGGAGCCGCGCGAACGCACAACGGTCGCGCAGTGCGGTCGCTGCCTCGCGTTCGGCCACACAAACAAGGGCTGTTGTCGGCCCATTAAATGCATGGCGTGTGCAGGCGACCATTATGCCTCCGAGTGCCCCTCAAAACCTAACAATACTTTTCTTTGCTTTAATTGCAACGGGGCGCACGCGGCCAACAACCGCGAATGCCCCGCCTATCTGAAAGCGGCTGAGCTACGCTCAGAACAACTCGCCCGCTTCCGAGCGCGCCTCGCGCAAAAGCAAGGCGAGCGGCAACAGGACCGCTCCTTCTTATAGAACGTTGCTTCTCAGCTGCCGCGTTGAGGCTGTCAGTCACAGCTTCGGCGAATTTGAATTTGGTTACTCCTGCTTCGATCTGCTGCGGCCCTGAAAGAGCAGATACGTCCGGGATGCGCTGCTGCAGCTCCATCTGAAATTGTTGCCAATTTGTGCGCCGCTTCTGCGTCATGGGTGCAGTAGACAGAGTCACATGGGTGCAGTAGAGGTTTATCACGGACTATCTGTACGTGGGTCTCATTCATTATGAACGGATCTGAAACCTTTTTCAGGAACTGAGGGTTCAACCCCTCCATCCAGCAACCCATCTCCCGCCCATCGCGCCAATCCTCAAGGCAAAGGAGCTAAGGACAAGAAAATGGCCGCTTTTCGCGCCAAGAAGAACAAGGAGTTTGCCAACAACCTTAAGGCAACGTTACTCGCCAGGCTCAGCATCAGTGATCCAACTAAGGTCTCATCTATCAACGTGGCTTCGGCTATAGTGCCGGCTACCGTTCCCGTCGTGTTTGCAGGGATACCACGACTGTTAAATTTAACATGGGACTATATGGTGGCTCGTGCCCCACGACCTTTCTCACTTTTGGCTACGCCTCAGAATAGGGCAATCTTCATCAAGGTATGCCTTACTCTATTTGAGGTTAAGTTGTGTTTTGCACAACAAAAGGCAACTACTACTGGAGACTTGCCTACTAGGTACTTCTTCACTGAAATGGTCCTTAGAATGCTAACATCTATCTCGCGTATGCTGCCCACAGCTGTTGTGGTAGCACTTGAGTCTTTAGGAGGATTCTCTATCGATGGTCAGGCAGTTGTACCGGTCATCGCCGATGGCCTACCAGCCGAGGGGTCAGCCGCAGTTACATACGCTGCTTCTGAGATTCGAGCGTTGATGCTCGCTTACGGCCCCCTAGCACAGTACAATGCTGCCCGACTTGCTGCGGCAGTGGAGCTAACAGTAATGCTACCTAATGTGGCATTAGAAGGCGAAGGACAAGCTAGACGCATATCACAGCAGTCTATTGACTTCTGGGTAGGAAACCCATTGAATTGGGATCCGGTCCCACCTGCGCAAAGAACGATTTTCTTGTCGCTCATGGCAGCCCTTCTCCCTGTAAAAGGGATGTTGCTAAGTTGCAATCTAACTCACGGTGACGGCTCAGCTATACCATGCGTCCGCTTCCCGTCCGGGGTGACTCCCGCTGACGGTGAAGTACAGTATTATATTAATACTCGAGTTGACCTCTTCCCGGGCGCGAATGAGTTCCCGGAGCTCCGTAGCTCTCTGCTCTCACGAGACGTTGAGCGGAACACCGTGCGGGATCGCAGCAGGAGCCGAGCTCCTCCCGCGATCGAGCGCTGCTCTCGCGGGGCCAACTAAGAGCATTAATGTGTACTGAGCAATAATGTGCCGCTAGCCAGCGATGTCAGCGGCTAACGGAGACGACTTCACCCCTCACCGGCGCTTGTCGCTGAGGGGGGAAAACGAGCGGTGCTCCGGCGAACGGCGGTGCTCACTTGGGGATAACGTGACTTGGTTGATTTCGACTGAGCCACAGACGCCCCGAGTGCAGCGTGGCCAGAGCCGTGAGCTCATCTTTCCGGAGGATAAGATTATCACTCCTCCGGAGGATAAGATAATCGTGGTTGGGGCGGAGCGCATCCCGGCCTCAGCGGCCGTTGCGTTTACCATCCCAGCGCCACCACCACTACCGACGACGGCCCCACCCACGGCTTCGCCGGCGCCGCAGCGAAAGCTGCAACCGCTGCGCCCAAAGCAGCAGCCGCCGGCGCCGCCACCGCCCCAACCCACCCTTGGGGACATGGAGACGGCGCTCTCCGGAATCCCCGCCGGCGTCATCTGCGCCTTCGCGGTGGCGAACCTAAGTAGCCTTAGGGCCTTCTGGGGCACCTTCCGCGACGCCGGCGCGAGAGCGATCCCGCGCCTGGCGCCCGGCAGTGAGCTCCTTACCGCGTTAAACGTGGCGCGGGTGGCGCAAGGGCTGCCGCCGTCCACTCACGCGCCGGTTCCCGGCACTCCTGTGGGGCAGTCAGTGAGAGAGCGCGTCAGCTCATTCGAACTGCGTATCTCTCCACCGGCCGCCCCTTACAACTTTGCATTGTCGGGCAAACGGCGCCGCAGCAACGGCCCATCCGACACAAACAGCGGCGAGAGCGGCTCCGAGCTGCTGAGCGCCCCTGGCGGAGCTTTGAACGGCGCTGCTGCTGGCGCACCTAGCGGAGGAGAGGGCAACGAGGCCCCCACCCCGCTCAGCGCGACGCCTGGATCGATCGGTGGCGATGCGCCGGGATTGGCCGGTGTGCTCCCCACCGCTTCGCCCGCCACCAGCTCTCCGCCGGCCGCGGGGAGCGGCATTGCGTCGACAGACGCCGTTGAGCGAGCACCGCTAGGTGGGAGCTCCGGCGCTGCGACGCTGAAGGGCCCTGGGAATGTGGTGGGCGGCTCACCGCCCGCCGTTTCCCCGCCGGCCAAGCGCCCTTGCCAGCGCGAGGCCACATCCCCGGAGCCCGCAGAAATGGAAACCAGTGAGCCGCAAGGCTCGCCCGAGCAGCAACGCTCATCCGGCCCAAACAACACGCCCAAAAAGGGCCATAAAAAGAAAAGGCGCCGGCGCAAGGGCCAAACGACGGGCGGGCCTACCCAGGCCCCCGCCGCGCCCGACGCCGCGCCGCAACCCCAACATGACACCCAACAACCTGCCGGTCTGGTAAGTGCGCCCACGGACCCCGAGCATCGTCAGCCTCCCTCTGTTCCCCTCCCTGTAGGCGACGAACAGTCTGACGGCTGGCAACTCGTCTCCGGAAGCCGGCGCAGTCGGCCCGCAGCGGAGAATGCAGCGGCGCGATCCTCCGCGCAGGATCCGCCCGCGGAAGCCCTCCGGCCAGCCGCTTCACGGCCGCCGAAACGACCTTACAGAATCCGACTTAAAATCGGTTCTGATAAGGTCTTAGAGCACGGCAGGCAACTTGGGCCCTTAACAGGGTACAAGGCGACCATTTCGAAGGTCACCAGCCGTAGCCAGCGCACTGTGTACGAGGTACATACATATGACCGTGCGGCGTACACAGAGGCGGAGCGCTATTGCCGCAGCGCGAAATTATTTTTGTTCGCGCATCCGCCACCGCCAGAAAACTCTGACAAGTACCTCAGAGTTTTTCTTAGAGGGCTCCCGCAGGGCTACACCGCGGAAGATGTAGAAACTCAGCTCAAAAAGCTGGGATTCAATCCTTCCGCTATAAAGCAGATTTCTCTGCTAAAAGAATCCCCGGTCGCCAGTAGCCGGGATTCTGGTGTAGCTGAAGGTGCAACAGGCACCGAAACTCGGCGCGTGCAAGTTCCCACGGGAACTTTCGCGGTCACCCTCAGTGACAACGCCGAGTCGCGGAGAATCTATCAATTACGGCAACTAGAGTCATTCGCGATCGTGGTCGAACGCGAAAGATGGGCACGACCACGTTTCTGCAACAAGTGCTGCCGCTGGGGCCACATTGCTCGCAACTGCGAGTACGATGTGCGCTGTCGGTTCTGTACGGGCGAGGATCACCCGGAAGGAGACGACAAGCGCGGCACAAAGCACTGCCCGCGACTGGGCAAAATGAACTTACGCCCAACTTGCTGTAATTGCAAACAGGCCCATGCTGCATCTTTCACAGGATGCAGCCATTGCACGCTGCCCAAGCGTCCTTCAGACGCGCGTGCAATCTCAGGAAATGAGGGATCCTCGTCGGGAAACTCTAATTTTATTAGAAACCCGGCGCCTCAGACGGCAGCTAACGGCGGGCCGGCCTGGAACGAGATCGCGGGGCGCCTCGGCGCACCGCGCACCTCGGGGGCAAACGCGACGCCTTTAGGGGCAGCCGGAGCGCGGCCCACTGCACCCGTAGCTGCCGCACAAACAATGTCTAGGAGCCAGTTCCTAGAATTGTTTAATTTATTTTTGCAGACATTGCCTCACAATGTCTAATCACACACACGTAGGTTTAAACTCAGCACCTCTCCGCGCTTGTACTTGGAACGCGCGAAGTGCTATCTTCAAAGCCCAGCAAATTGAAAGTTTTATTAATGAATTTCAATTAGACATTTTGGCTCTACAAGAGACGTGGCTCAGTAGTGAACACGAATTCAAACTCCGCGGATTCGGCGTTTACCGCAGAGACCGCGTTGGCAGGCCAGGTGGCGGCGTAGCGCTTGCACTACGCTGCGAATTACCACAGCTTGAAGCCGAAATCCCTGCTATTGCTCTGGCGTCTCTAGAGGCGGTCGGGGCGTACGTTTGGGTAGGAAACGGGCGACTTTTAGTCGTCTCCGTCTACTGCCCAGATCAAACCTTAGATCCGGCTGGAATTGATACGCTTCTCGCATTAAATTCCAAAGTCATCCTTCTGGGTGACTTTAACGCCAGACATAGAACCTGGGGCGGCCTAGGAGCTAATAGAAACGGTAATAAAATTGCCAATCTTGTAGCGACAAGGCGGGGCGTGGAAATCTGCGCACCGAATAGCCCGACGCATTTCCCGGAAGTACGTAACAGGAACCCGGGTGTTATTGATTTTGTGATCGCGAAAGGCGTTGAGTGCGTGGTTCCCCGCTCAATTGCCACACTGGATTCCGATCACAATCCAGTAACGTGCGTCGTGGCGTCCCTTGTAGCGAGACGCCAAAATAAATTTCGAACTTCGCGTGACACAAATTGGGCAGGTTTCTCAGCTCAGCTGAACTCTCAGCTTGAGCAGAAACCAGTAAATACGGAGGCCGAAATCGACGAAGCAGTGAATTACTTCACTGCAACGCTGAAATCGGCCTTCAAGCAAAACTCCACTGTCACGCGAGTAGAGAATTCTCGCCCTGAGCTCTCAGACGAGCAAAGAAGGATTTTAAGAGAACTGCGTAGAACTGTCAAAGTTCATCGCCGCTATGGCGATCCCGTTGACGAAGAGCGGGCGCGCAGTTTAAGCAGAGAATTCCGTTCATCTCTACGGGACGAGAGAGCTGCTAAATGGTCAGAAACCATTTCTAAATGTAACCTTCACGAGAGGCACCTTTGGGATCTTTCTCGTGCACTGGGCCGCAAACCGGGAGTAAATAGCCCGCTTCAGAGCAACGCCGGGACGGGGGCACCCGGCGCTCCACCACCTCGGCCCGTTTACGTGTGAGACGACGCGGCAAAAAGCGAAATCTTCGCGAACTCGCTTGCGCTGCAGTTCCGCGCGTTTGAAACGGGCGCCGCTGCGCTGCCATTGGCCGCCACTGTAACAGGTGGTCAGCCGATGGCGCCGGCGGTCAGCTGCAACACCATTGAACCGCTGTTCCCTCTCACCTCGGCCCGCCGAGTGACAAAGAGGGAGCTGGACAGCGCGCTCCGGCACATCAATCCAGCCAAGTCACCTGGGCCAGACGGGTGTACGGGCGGCCAGCTGCGTGCTCTGGGCGGGCGCGGAGTCGAGTTTCTGCTCGAGCTCCTGAATGCGTGCCTGGCGAGCGGTTATTTCCCGAAAGCGTGGAGGATTGCGACCATCGCACTTCTACCAAAACCTGGCAAAAATAAATTAATTCCAAGCAGCTATAGACCAATCAGTCTACTCTCTGTCCTAGGGAAGACTTTTGAGCGATTGATTCTGGTGCGTTTGCAACAGGAAATACGTCGCCTCAACCTTCTCAGAGACGAACAATTTGGTTTCAGAGCTGGTCACAGCTCCGCGCAGCAGCTCACGCGGCTTTGCACGGAGATCGGCCTCGCCCTCGAGAGACGGCAGAACTTGCCAGCGGTCTTTCTCGACATGCGATCGGCCTTCGATTCTGTGTGGCACGCGGGTTTACTCGCGTGCCTCGCGGGGTCGGGGATGAGCGGTTGCTATGTCAGATTGATCGCGAGTTTTCTCACTGACAGGCAGTTCAAAGTACGCGTCAACAACGTATATTCGTCCCTCAGACGAGCCGAGGCGGGCGTGCCTCAGGGGAGCGTTCTCTCTCCTACTCTCTTCGGCTTATACGTCAATGATGCGCCGCTACCTGCTGAAACAAAAACTGGTATTCAACGCTGCGGGCTCCTGATGTTCGCGGATGATTTTGCATATTATGCGAAATCGGCGAATGTCAGGCAGTCAGTCAAGTACCTAAATGACTGTCTCGCCGCCTTCCCTGAATGGCTAAGTCGGAAACGACTCGCTCTCAACCTCGATAAATGCGTCGCCGTCAACTTCACTCGTAAGAGGGCCGACCCCGATGAAACGGTGAGCTTGGCCGGCGCGCAGTTACCGTGGCGGAGTGAAGCGAGATATCTGGGCGTGTTGCTTGACAGCGGTCTTCGCTGGCATGCGCACGCTCGATATCTCGCGGCCAAAATTAAAATTAGAACTCTTCTCCTGAAACCCCTTCTCCGTTCCCCCGATCTTTCTCTTCACCTTAAGCGGCGCTTATTCACCGCATGCGTGCGCCCCTTGTGGGCGTACGCGTGCGAGGTATTCGCCGCCGCTCCACCTTCCACTCTGCGTCCCATTCGGGTCGCAGAAAACAGAGCGGCGCGCCTCGCGGCGCGCCCGCATATTTCAAATGTACCCCCTGACCGCACTCCCCGAAACGCTGACGTGTTCGGAGTTCTGGGCGTGCGCCATCAGTTCCCGGCGGAGCTTCAGCGGCGGGCGGAGGCGGCGCCCGAGAGGGCGCTGAGGCCGTCCGCTCCGCGCATCCTGCGCGAGACCGGCGTAGCGGCGAATAGCGGCGTGCACAGGGCCTTCCATAGAAGAAAGGGCCCAAAGCACGTCGCCTTCACCTTCCGCGCACTTCCCCCGCACAAGTTCTCTGAACTGTGCGACGCGGGGGAGCAGTTAGCGCGTGGGAGGCGGTCGCCGCTCCATGATGCCGGAAACTGCGTGGGAGGCACGGAAGCGCACCCCGCCGGACCTGGGCCGCCCGGTTTCGAAGACGTCACGGCGCCACGGACGCCTGAGTAAAGTCGGCGCCGTGGCGAAAAAAAAGTGTGCAAATAGTGTACAAAGTGTAGTGTTAGTGCAGTGAAGTGCGGTATGAATGCGTGAGTGAATGTGTTTGTATATATAGAATAAGTATGAATGAGTGAGTGAATGAATAAAATAAAAAAAAAGAAGAAACGAGAACAATATAAAGAACTTATTTTCATTTTAATCAATAACATGTTTAAATAAAACAAAGTAGCCCAAAGAGGCCATGTTTAGTTTTAGTTAGTTTAAGATTAGGTTAATTTAGTTTATTTAAGATACAACCCTCACGAAGCTCCACAAACCTCACGGTTGGAGCAATATTGTACCCCAATCATTGAATAAATTCCCGCTTTGCCAGGGCAACTGGCGAGGGGAAATAGAAAAAAAAACAAAAACACCACTACCGCCACGGAAGAGCCAATCACGGCCCTAGGTGACGCGCCCGCCACTTCCGAAAACACGCAAACCTCCTTTCTCGCCGATTTGAAAGATCTTCTCTCTATCTTCAAATCAATCAATTTAAAGAACCTAATCAGCGCATCAAAAACCATAATCAACTCTCTCAAAAGCACGGACGACCTCTTCACCAAAATCACAACCATCCTCAGCGCCCTGTCTACAGTATTCTAAATGGCTCGACCAATTCAAAACAGAATAATCAAAATAGCTTCCTGGAACGCGGGAGGTACCCTATCCACCCCCGCCGACAATTATTCAAACAATTCCTCAACGACTACGCCATCGACATCTGTCTTCTTCAAGAGACGTGGTTCACCGCAAAATCCCACTTTAATATCTCAGGCTCTCACATCTACAGAAATGACAGAACTCACCGAGGAGGAGGCACGGCAATCGTTACCAGAAAAACACTTCCGCACGCGAGTATTACAATCCCACCACTATCTGACTGCGAAGCAACAGCAATTGAACTGGGCACCTCAACTGGAGCAATTGTCCTCGTTTCTTTATACAAACGACCCGACGCCACGCTACTCAACTCCGACATCGACACAATCTCGTCACTCGGCTCCACCTCGCTCATCGCAGGCGACTTCAACGCGAAGAGAAGAGAATGGGGCTGCAGCTGCAATAACACCGCCGGAGGACGACTACTGACTTACGTAAACAACGCGACGAACCTGACAATTACGCCACCCTCGGGACGCACGCACTTACTACGCGGAGCGCCCCACGACATTCTCGACATTGTTCTCCATAGCACATCTCTCACACCTTCCGTCCCGCAACCACTCTTTGAACTTCACTCTGATCACCTTCCTATTCTGTTTGCCCTATACCTCGGTGCTTTTCCGTACAACCTTCCTAAACAGCAAACTTTCACAACTGACTGGAAAAAATTCAACGACCAACTAACAACCGAAAACAACAACACTGAACTCAACTCTGTAAACCAAATCGACAATCAACTAGACTCCATAACAAACCAGATCCGCCTCTCCTACGAGCAATCCACCACAAAAACCGAACCCGCAAAAAAACAACCACTCCCAACTCACATTCTTCAGGCCATCCAAGAAAAGCGGAAAACAACGCCGCTATTACCAATCCCGCGACCCTCTCGACAAAACGCTACTAAACCATTACAAAAAACTCATCCCCTTACTGTTACTTGACTACAGAAACCAACAATGGACTGACTACTTACTAAAATCAGACATAAAAGACAGACAAGACATCTGGAAGCTACAGAAAACGCTAAGGAACCCTACGCCGGCTATCACCTCGCTTGAAGACCCTCACACTCACGATGCGACCTTCGACCCAGTCAGAAAAACAAACATATTCGCTAACGTGCTGGAAGAACGATTCGCCCCTCTCCCGGTTTCAACCTACGCGCGCGCCAGCTCCGCAGCTGACGCGCCGTACGTCTCGGCCAATCACACTCCGCCCTGGGAACCACGTCACGACCTAATTGCCGTCCGATCGCTACCGCCCATCACGGAAGAAGAAGTGCGATCTGAAATTGCCAAGCTCCCAAACCACAAAGCTAGCGGCCCCGACAGGATAAACGCAAAGATGCTAAAAAACCTCCCACGCAACGTGACCGGCTCGCTCGCGTTCCTCATGAACGCATGCTTGGATCTCGCGTACTTTCCACAAAAATGGAAACACGCGACGATCATTATGATTCCAAAACCCGGGAAATCTAACAAAAACCCTAACAACTTTCGGCCCATCAGTCTTCTCTCCCAAATCGGAAAAATCTTTGAGCGAATCACTCTCCGTGCTATCCGTGCTAGCCTAAATGCCACAGGCGAAATGCGAGCGACACAGTTCGGTTTCTCCCACGGCCGCTCCGCACCATTGCAAACTTTCCGCCTCGCAATGGAAATCTCGTCAGCCTTCTACTTCGACCACCCTATCTCCGCTATCTTCTTCGACTTTTCACAAGCTTTCGACAGAGTCAACCATCAGCTCCTAGCCAAATGCCGCTCTCTCCTCCCTGAAAAAACCTGCCACCTCATCCACAGCTTTCTTCACAACCGCACCTTCACGATCAAATACCAAAACAAACTCTCTTCCACCCGCAAAATCTCCGCCGGCGTCCCACAAGGAGCCGTCTGGTCTCCAACTCTCTTCAACATTTTCATAAACGACTTTCCCTCAACTCCCGGCGTTAACGAATACCTCTTCGCTGACGACGTGGCATTTACGGCAAAGCACGGTAACACTAACTTCGCACTAAGAAGACTCCAAAAAGCAGCAAACAGCCTTGCAAGCTGGAGCGTAAGCAACGGACTTGCCCTAAACATCAATAAGACCAAGACTATCTTCTTCAACCGACGACGCAAAAGCAACCTACGAAAGAAACCTCCAAAAATCATACTCCAAGGTACCCCACTCCCCTGGGAAAAAAACTATTAAATACTTAGGAGTCACCTTCGACCAGAAACTCCTCTGGCAAGAACATATCAACAAGGCCGCAAGACTAATGCACGCTAACATAGCCAGATTAGCTCCAATAATTCAAAGCACCCATATCCGTGACAAAACCAAAAAACTCGTTTATGAAGCATGCATACGCAGCGCCGGCACGTACGCCTGTGAGACGTGGGCCACAGCCTCGGCGTCAACACAAAAAGCTCTTTGCGTAGCAGAAAATCACTTCCTACGAAAAGCCTTCAGACCCAAACGCGACACCGCCCTCATCACAGTTCATAAAGCCAAAGGAACGACGCCCATTTTAAAATTCATTCACGACTCAGCCAGAACGCAAGTGACCAAAATTCTCGCTGACCAATCTCTCGCTCCACTATTTCAAAAGTTTAAACAATACATAGACAAAACCTCCACCCCCAACAAACGCTTCCCATCTGACATAAACTACGACCTCCATAAGCATTAAACGGAAAAACCTTCTATATATCACTAAACCTCTATATCCGCTCACCACCAAAGTAAACCACCCTTCGCCCACATCTTTCCCTCGAGGCAATACGCTCCGCCCTCCGCATTAACACCAATCTTTCTACAAGAAGCAAAGAAGAAAACAAGAAGCACCCAAGAGATCAAAAGAAGAAAGAAGAAAACTAAGAATATCTAACTACGACACCGACAGCGGAAGAGCTCCCCTAGGCGTAGGCCGCTCCAAAATCAACAACAACAAACGACAGCTGCAACTTCTGCAGGGAGTAGACGTGCGCGCGCTGTTGTCAATAGTACGACAAGCGCTTGAAATTCTTAAAGGTCCAGGCAACATTCTGTCGAAAGCAGTCGAGAAATGTTCCCGCCTCCATTCTCAACAAAAATTAAATACGAGACAAACTGGACTAACTATAAGAAAAAACTTAATGACAAACTGGTACGTAACCCTGACTTGGACAACCCAGCAAGCATTGACAGAGCCATTCAACACCTGACATACCAAATAAAAACCGCCTTTGACGAAAACTCCGACAAAATTGAACCAAAACCCCCTGACTCTCAAACTCCAGTGGAGTTGATTCGCCTTATACAGGAACGCCGTAAGGCGCAGCGTGCTTACCAGCGAACGCACGACCCCGACGCGAAGGCAGCGTATCAAACTATTCGGCGGAAAACCTCTAAGCTTCTGCGGGAGCACAGGAACGCTATGTGGGAACAGTTCATGGAAAAAAGCGATATTAACAATGCAAAGGACTTGTGGAAAGTGCAAAGGGTACTACGCAACCCACAGCCTGCCACAACATCGCTAAACCGCCCCGATAACCTTCCACCCACATACGACCCGGCCGTAAAAGCTGAAATCTTCGCTTCACTACTGGCGAAACGCTTTACACCACCACAAATAAATTTTAACCTCCCAGCCACCGCCGCGGAAATCCCCATTACGCCCACGCCCCGCGCCGATATTCCGCCTGACTGGCACATTGAAGCGGATGAGGTCAGCGACCATATAAAAAACATAAACACAAACAGAGCTGGAGGCCCAGACAAAATTTCAGCAATAATGCTTAAACATTTACCTAACAGGGCCGCCACTCTTCTCGCTTATATCTACACAGCTTGCATTTCTGCGCAGTACTTTCCAACAGCGTGGAAATCCGCGACTGTTACGCTACTACCTAAACCAGGAAAAAACTCGCGTCTCCCGGAGAATTACCGCCCTATCTCCCTCTTGCCGTTCCTCGGGAAAATTCTGGAGAGAATTATTCTCAACAGAATCCGCAAGGATCTCGAGGAACGAGGCATAATAAGAGGAACGCAGTTTGGTTTTAGGAAAAACCGCTCCTCCGCCCTACAAGCCTTACGCCTCACTTTCTGTGTATCTTCAGCCCTTCTTCACCGCTGCACTGTCCCAGCTCTCTTATTTGACTACTCCTATGCTTTCGATACCGTTCATCACTCTCTTCTCTTACAAAAATTACGCCCATATGTCTCACAGTTCACTCTCAACCTAATTACAAGCTATCTATCATCACGAACTTTCTCTGTCAGATATCAATCTTTCACTTCATCTCCTCGCCCAATTCTCGCCGGCGTCCCCCAGGGAGCCGTACTCTCTCCTTTCCTCTTTTCGTTATTCTTAAATGACATTCCCACACATGCCGGAGTGAGTGAATACATCTACGCGGATGATATTGCGTATGCAGTAAAAGAGCCGAGAGTACAAGTTGCGGTTCGGCGACTACAGCGTGCCGCAAATGCGCTATCGAAGTGGAGTGCGGAAAACGGCCTCACGCTGAATGCGCAGAAATGTCAAGCTATTCTCTTCACGTACAAATTCTCGCACAACACGCACACTGTCGCTCCCATCCGCCTAAATGGTCACACAATTCCGTGGCAAAACACTGTCAAATATTTAGGCGTAACCTTCGATCGCAAACTAACCTGGAAACAACACATCTCCAACGCTCATAAAAACATGACTTGGCGCATTTCCTCTCTTCTTCCAATTTTTCGGAGCAAATCTTTGAAAGACCACATCAAAATTCGCCTGTATCTTGCATGCGTACGGAGCGCGGGGCTCTACGCCTGCGAAGTATGGGCAACGGCCGCGGCAACAAATCTTTCGCTACTTGCGCGAGCCGAAAACTATTTTATTCGCTCTGCTTTCCGCCCTCACCCAGGTTCAGCTTTTGCAGATCAACTCACAAACAGAAACACTGACACAATCACCGACACAATACACATACTTGCCACGGAAAGAATTCACGACATTTTCACACACTTAGATACTCATCCCCTCTTTCAAATATACGCACAGTACTACGCTAAACCCACACGCTACAAACTTAAAAAACTACCATCAGACATCATTTATCTCAAACCGCCATAAAAACACATCGACACACACACAACACTAAACACATCAACACACACAAACATAAACACCAAACTACCACTAAACATTCACACCAAAGCGAGAGCTAGAGCACAGCGACGCAAAAACCCATCCAATTACAAAGCATTACAAACTCTAAATAACTGTAAATAACATACTCTAAACTGTACATACTCTAAATATAATAAATATACTAAAACTGTACATAACTCTAAAAAACTGTAAATAAACTGAAAAAAATTGCAACTTGCAAGACATGCAAATAAAGTGTAATAAATAAAAAAAATGCAAGAAATGTAAATAAATGTATATAAGAGCTAATATAGGGAAATAGTTTAATAATTAATAGGTATTAGGTATTAGAAAATAGATTATACTTAGGCATTCACTTCACACATCAACTACAAATAGCGTAGAACAATACATAAAAATTAATCTTAAGAACCATGTAAATAGCAAGTAAGCCAATTAAATAAGAATATGTAATAAGTTAGAATAGAATAAAACGAAATGTAAATAGTAAGTAAGGCTAAATATAAGAATACGTATTAAGTTAGCATAGAATAGTATTAAAAGGCACATAAACTGAAATGTAAAGAAAATGTAAATAAATGTATAAAAAAAAAAAGTGAAACCGGAGACCGTACGTGAACCGGGAAATGACAACTTCCAATGGGAGCAGCTTCTTGGCACCGCAAAAATGACAAATAAGACAAATTGAAAAGCAAGTACCACAAGCATACGAGAATGAAAGTGACAACCAAAACACTTAACGTCGGGAAAACCGGCAAAAGTGGCCAACTATAAAAACTATTTATTTCCAAAAGTGCGCGGAAGAGCTCCTGAAAAGGAGCATACCGCCAGTGACAGTGCAAAACGCTCTCGTGTGTGTGTGTGCATTGAAAGCCATGACAGTTCGAGCGTGGGCGTCGAAGTAGAAGCATCTCCGCTCCTTCCGCCCTCGCTCCGAACGCCTTGGCGCGTCGCGTCGCGAGGTAGAAGCAAAAGCTCCCTCCGCGCCAAAGTACGCAGCGCTGGCCCGAGCCACGCTTCTCGCCGCGTCTTTTATCTTACGTGCACCGGCCCGAGCCGCGCGCTACGCGGGTTGACTTTTGCGTCACAGGAAACAAATTACTGTTCATAGTTTTTAACTGTTTTACCGCCTTATCGCGTCCAAAACTTTTTTGTGCGGCGACAAGTGGACGAACATGGTCGCGTCGCTCGAAGGCGGCAGATGAGTGAACCGGTACGTCAACAGCTGAGGGCGCCCCGACGGAGGTGACTGATTCTTCGCCTGTACAAACTCGGCAGCAACGCCTGAAGGCACGCGGCGCGTCGGTCCCGGGTATAAGATTTATAAACAAAAACTATTGCAAAGCCTGCAAATACAAAGTTCCAAACACTTTCCATTCGTGTGAGGTGGGCCGCGTGACCGACCCCGCCATCGCCGCGGAGACCATCCGCCTCCGGAGGGAGAGCGCCTTCGCCGCCGCCGCCGCCACCCTCCGCGCGGCGCCCACCACGCCGCCTGAGACGCTCGCCCCGCCGCCTGCAGCAGCTGACGCACCCGCAGCGGCGCCTGACGCGCCGCCCGCCGCCGCTGGACCCGACGCGCCCGACGCGGCGCCCACTCCGTCGCCATCATCTCCCGCACGCTCATCATCATCATCATCCTCAACCGGTGAGTCTGTGGAGGGCGGAAACGCGCATGCCTGGCCCCCCATCTCCCGACCAACACGGCCAGTCAGACGCCCCCAAAATGAGTGCCGCCGAGAGCGAAAACGCCCCCGCAGTGAACCCCCCCGCGGAAAATGATGACGGCGGCTGGCAGCTCGTGGCGAGGAGTGCTTTCTTGCGCCGCCAAGAAAATTTAAATTCACAACTATATTCCGTGAAGGTGCGAAATCGATACCAGATTCTCACGCCGCGCCACTCCCCCGCCCCTCAGGCACCACCCACACCCGCACCGTCGCAGCAAAACGCCGCTGCCCCCTCCCGCGCCCCTCAACCCACGCGCCCCCGTGAATCCGTGGGCGAAATCTGCATTCAGCAGCCCGTGGACGTGAAGGCTATCTTGGCCGCCCTCACGCCCCACCTCACAGCCCCCCTCCGCGGAACCACCACCCCCGCATTTTTCACTATAAAGCCGGGCAATCGCGCCGACCACGGCAAGATAATCCAGCTGCTGGAAAGGATGCAGCATTTCAATCGCGACGCCCAATTCTTTTTCCGGCGCGCGACCGCCGAGCGACGCCACCGCCTCGTCATTCGCGGCCATCCCTCCCACATCAACACCGAGGAACTGCGCGAAGAGCTAGAGAGAGCAGGATTGCAAACTTTCCATATAAGTGAAATGCGCCGCCCTCTCTACTCCGAGCAAGGGAAAATTTTTGAAAGCCTCGGCCTCTACGTGGTGGAAATCGACCACAAAAACATCAATCACGCAAAGGCAATAACGGTAATCCTAAATAGCATCATCGCATGGGAGGAGCACCGCGGGAGCGACCGGGTGCCGCACTGTAAGCGGTGCCAGATGTGGGGCCACTCCCACAACGGCTGCAGAAGGGACCACATATGATTGTATTGTGGGGGCGGTTACGCCTTCCAGGCATGCCCGCGCACAGAAGGGGTGCCGAAATGTGCAAACTGCCAAGGGCCGCACACCGCCAACTACGGCGAATGCGCGGCCCTTGTTAACTACAAGGCCGCGCGGGCGCAGCGCCTCACGGGCGCTCGCCAGGCGCGCTCCGCCGCCGACCACGCACGGCGAGCGAATAACTTCGCGGCGCCGCGCACAACACTTGTCACCGCTAACAGAAACGGCAGTAAAATTGCCAATCTCATAGCGACAAGGCGGGGCGTAGTAATCTGCGCACCGAATAGCCCTACGCATTTCCCGGATGCTCGTAACCGAAATCCGGGTGTTATTGATTTTATGATCGTGAAAGGAGTTGAGTGTGTGGTTCCCCGCTCAATTGCTGCACTGGATTCCGATCATAATCCAATAACATGTGTTGTGGCGTCTCTTGCAGCGAAATGCCAAGTTAAATTTCGAACTTCGCGTGACACGAACTGGGGAGGTTTCTCAGCTCAGCTGAATTCTCAGCTTGAGCAGAAACCAGTAAATACGAAGGACGAAATCGACGAAGCAGTGACTCACCTCACTGCAACGTTGAACTCGGCCTTCAAGCGAAATACCGTAGTCACGCGAGTAGAGAATTCTCGCCCTGAGCTCTCAGACGAGCAAAGAAGGATCTTAAGAGAACTGCGCAGAACTGTCAAAGTTCATCGCCGCTATGGCGATCCCGTTGACGGAGAGCGGGCGCGCAGTTTAAGCAGAGAATTCCGCTCATCTCTACGAGAGGAGAAAACTGCTCAATGGTCAGAAACTATTTCAAAATGCAATCTCCACGAGAGGCACATTTGCGATCTTTCTCGTGCGCTGGGCCGCAAACCGGGAGTAAACTGCCCGATCCAGAGCAACGCCGGGACGGGGGCACCCGGCGCTCCACCACCTCAGCCCGTTTACGCGTGGGACGACGCGACGAAAAGTGAAATCTTCGCGAATTCACTTGAGTTGCAGTTCCGCGCGTTTGAAACGGGCGCCGCTGCGCCACCATTGGCCACCACTTTCACCGGTGGTGCGCCAGTGGCGCGCACGGCCAGCTACAACGCCATTGGCCCGCTGTTCCCTCTCTCTTCCTCCTCGGCGCGCCGAGTTACGGGAGCGGAGCTCCGCGAAGCGCTGAGGGGATTCGCTACCTGACCGCCGAAGAGGACGGACGCGCCGGGGAAGAGCTCCTGCTACCTGGGATCCGGTCTTCGCGGGACGACCAGCCCTTCTAAGGGCTAAAGAGCAAAAGTGTAGCGAAGCTACGCCGTAGCGTTGGAACAGCCCTTTTAAGGGCTAAGAGCAAATTTGTAGCGAGGCCCTCGCGGCCATCATGCCGTCGCCAGCGCCGTCGCCCAGCGGGACCCAGTTCCACACTCCTTCGGAGGGTGGAAGTGGCGGCCGCGGGCGCCCGCAGCGACGCCGCACGGGGACGCCGAAGCGCATGCGCGTCGGCACCCCTTCGACAGAGCGCATATGCGCTAATCTTTCCGCAATTTCTGCCCGCAGGATTGCCGACGGGAGCGGGCCCTCCGCTCCACGACCAGTCGCTGCAGATGCGGCCTCATCATCGGGCGCCGCCCCGGCCGCTGCCACGCCGACGCCAACACCGACGCCGACGCCGATCCCAGACCCGGCGGCCAGCGCCGCAGGAGGAGAAGAAGACGACGACGCGGACGGCTTCACGCTCGTCCGCCGACAGCGACGCCCTCCCCCCATCCTCGTATATGGGAGCGGGGACGTGTTCTCGCTTCTGGAGGCGCTGCGGGGTGTGTACGGCGAACCCGTCGCTGCTGAAGCGACTGGGGAAGCCGTGCGCCTCCGCACGCAGACCATGGAGGATTACACGGCCTCCGTCTCCCTATTACAGGAGAGGTCGACCGAGTACCACACGTACTCGGTCGGCAATGCGCGGAAGCTGCGGGTGGTCATCCGCGGCGTTCCGCTGGCAACGGACGAAGCAACGCTAACCGCCGCCCTCGGGCGGGCGCCGTATCTGTTTCAGATCGAAAAAGCGGAGCGGATCAAGAGCCGCAAGCCAGGGCGCCGAGGACGGCCACTTCCGCTCGTCCTCCTGACGCTGCCCGACGAGCCGGCGCAGAGGGCCATCTTACGCCTGCGAGAGCTCCGCGGGCTCTCAATCGCGGTGGAGCGGTATCGGCCGCCGCGAGGACCAGTGCAGTGCCGCAACTGCCTTGACTTCGGTCATGTGCAGCGGCACTGCGCCCGCCACCCGCGCTGTGGGAAGTGCGGCGCTGCGCACGACACGGCGGCCTGCCCCCTCGGGGACAATCCGCGCGTGGAGGATCGGCGCTGCGCTAACTGCCACGGCGATCATCACGGCGCGCGATATCGGGGCTGCCCCGAATATCAGCGCCGTTGTTCCAGGGGCGACGAGGCGCAGAGGCGGCGAGAGGCTCGCCGCAACCAGGATCGGGCTCGCCGGGCCGGGATCCGGCAACGCCGCGCATCTAGCGCGTCCAGCGCGGAGACGGCGGCCACGCGCTCTCCCTCACGGGACGCAGCGCCGCCGCAGCCCAACGCCGCAGCAGCAGGAGCTCCCGCAGCGCACGCCGCGCCGCGCGCACCGCCGCCGCGGCCCCCGCCGCCAGCGGCGCACCTACGCAGCAACGGCGGCCGACGCTCTCGCCGGCGCCGCCGCACCGAACCCTCCTCCCCCACCCCGCCCCCGCAATTCGCCGTCCTCGTCCCTCTCGTCGACGAGTCGGCAGCTTACCGAGGAGCAGCGAGAGGACGTGAGACGGATGGATTTCCTTCCATCCCACTCCACCGCCGACCGCCTCCACTTCATTAACCGGGCGGCTGAGGATCTCGCCCTAAACGGCGTCGATCTTCTGCACGCCACGTCCGTCATCACCCGCTCCGTCACCGGCCACCCCCCGAGCGCGTGGCCTAAGTTGATTTTGCAAGCAGTCATGCGACTGCTGCTCCTCCATTCGGAGGAGCACGCGAATCGGCTGGGCTCGTCGGTCGGGGCCGCGGCCGGATCCCACCCCGCCCCCGCCGCCCCGTGATGGCTTTAACGGCCTCACGTTCTTTTCCAGCTTCTCCTGGTCGCCTCAAGCTCGCCTTTTGGAACTGCCACAGCATTGTGAGCAGAAACAAGCAGGCGGAGCTAGCCGCATTCGCCGCGAAGCACAAAATTTCAATTCTGTTGCTTGGCGAAACGCATTTGCAGCCAATGCATCGCTTCTCTCTGCCTGGTTTCATTTGTTACAGGACCGACAGACCAGCACGGCTTCCAAACGTAAACCCGGGCGGACGAACAGCAGTTCTAGTTAGACGCGAAATTGCGCATCATGAAACTGTTTTGCCTTCTTTTCAGTCCCTGGAGGCGACGGCGATTGTGGTTCGGACGGAAGCGGGTCCGCTGCGCATCATCTCGGCCTACCTTCCGCCGACGTGCAGCGCTTCATTAGTACGGAGCGATCTGGACGCCCTACTGGAACCTCACGTCCGCGTTCCTACCTTCCTAGCGGGCGATTTCAACGCGAAGCACCCGGCTTGGAATTCCAACACCACCTCACCTCGCGGCCGCGAGTTGAAAAACTTTGCGGAGGCGCACGGCTACGAGGTGATAGGCCCCTCACAACCCACCAACTTCCCTGTCAACGCGGGACGGCCCGATGTTCTTGACATCGCCATCACTCGCGACATTGACAAAACCATCTACCTATCCACATCCTGCGAACTGACCTCAGACCACCTCCCAGTCATAGCCGAGGTGGGGCGCGGCGGCCCGCTCTCAGTCTCTGCACTTCCACCCGCCCGCAGACGAACTAACTGGCCTCTTTTTCAGAAGGAACTGGAGAAGCGCCTCCCGGAAGCGGAAACCATCTCGGACCCGCAGCAGATCGAGCTAGGTGCAAAAAAGCTCGCGGAATCTATTTCAGATAGCCTGAATGCGGCCGCCTTCGCCGGGCGACACGAGCGAGCCCAGGAGCTCCCCCCGAGAATAGTCGCGCTCATCCAGCGCAAAAACAGGGCGCGCAGGGAGTGGCAGCGCACGCGACATCCGGCCGACAAGCTTCGTCTGAATCAGCTAAGGCGGCGTGTAGACGACGCCTTAACTGACTACAGAAACACTAAGTGGGGAAACCTACTTAAGAAGCTGTCGCCGGAGGATCGCTCGCTATGGCAGCTAACGCGAGCTCTCACAAGGTCTTCTGTTACAGTGCCGCCGCTGCGCAACGCGAACGGCGACAACGTGGAGGCGATCGAGGACAAAGCGGAGCTCTTCGCTGACGCACTCGAGTCGCCATTCCGGCCTGTAGAGGAGCAGCCGCCTGCGGAGCACGCCGAAAGCGTGCATTGCAGCGTCGCAGCGGCCTTACACGCCCCCGCAGACGAGCCGGAGCTCACGGACGCCGCGGAAGTAGCGGAAACCATCGCCGCCCTACGGAGCGGAAAAGCACCAGGACCGGACGGCATCACAAATGATGTCCTTAAGAAGCTCCCGCGTAGTGCCATAAACAGCATCGTGTTTGTTTAACGCAATTTTCTTGTTCCAGATATTTCCGGCGCAATGGAAACACGCACACGTGCTTAACTTTCCAAAACCTGGAAAAGATAAGAGATTGCCGCAGTCATATAGGCCTATTAGCCTCCTAAACACGCTCGGCAAACTCTTCGAGAAAATTCTCCTTAAGAGAATTTTAAAATTTGCAGATAAGCACGCATTAATTAATCCAGAGCAATTTGGTTTCAGGGCGCACCATAGCACCACCCACCAGCTAGTGCGCATAGTTGATAGAATCCGGCGCAACTTTAACGAGCGGCGATTCACTGGCGGAGTTTTCCTAGACGTCGCCAGCGCCTTCGACAAGGTTTGGCACGACGGCCTCCTCGCCAAATTAATTTCCGCAAACTTCCCAACCTATATTGTCCACATCATCCACTCCTACCTCGCGAACAGATCGTTCCAAGTGGCGATTCTGAACGCAAAATCTACCACTCGCCGCATTCGGGCGGGAGTGCCACAGGGGAGTATTCTCTCTCAGGGGAGTATTCCAACCTCTCCTCAGACAGAACTCGCCATGTATGCAGACGACACGGCTGTAATAGCCACGTCAAAAAGAGTCGACCTGCTCGTTAAATATTTGGATCAGCATTTACTCCAGATCCAGGAGTGGCTGCGGCGCTGGCGCGTAAAAGTTAACGTGGAGAAGAGTACGGCGGTGCTCTTCACACGTAAATATAAATACGCTACGCCGCGGCCACTCGCGCTATGTAACTCTAGCATTGAATGGCGCGCAAGTACCAAATATCTAGGCATTACGCTCGATCGCGCACTAACTTTCCGCGAGCACGCGGACGCGACCTCTAAAAAAGCGTGGCAACGCCTGGGCATGCTGCGAAGCTTATTTCATAAGCGGAGCAAATTGTCCACAGCGAACAGCCTGCTTCTTTACAAAGTAATGATTAGGCCCATTATGGACTACGCCTGCCCAAGTTGGGGAATCGCGGCGCATGCGCATTTAAATAAGCTGCAAATAGTTCAAAATGCGTGCCTACGGAGAATTCTTTGCGCACCACTTTTCATTAAAAATACAGAAATTCATTCAGCTTTAAAAATCCCACTCTTAGAAGAGCACTTCAAAGAATTAGCAAAAAATTTCCTTTCAAAATTAGATCAATCAATTAACCAATTGATTGCAAATTTAGCCCTGTACGAGCCGGATACTTCGGCAACGTACAAACGCCCGCGAGATATGTTAGAATAAAACGGGCTTAACGCCAATACTGGCAAGAAAATTGCGGTAAACAACGCCACAAGCGCGCCGAACGGCTATTGTCTTTCCTGACCATGTTTTTCTTTCATTTTCAGATCAGCCATAGATGTCCGCAAGGATAGGGATGGCTCCACAGCAGGGAAGTGTGGTCGCATTGCACTTAGCGGCCACACTGAACTGTGCTGCATAGCGATCCTCTGAAGCGCTGAGAAGCGTTAGTGTGAGGAAGGCGGCGGGCCCTGATGGGCTGACCGGGGCGCAGCTGCGTGCTCTGGGCGGGCGCGGAGTCGAGTTTTTACTCGAGCTCCTGAATGCGTGCCTGGCGTGCGGCTATTTCCCAAAGGCGTGGAGGATTGCGACCATCGCGCTTATTCCAAAACCTGGCAAGAATAAACTAATCCCGAGCAGTTATAGACCAATTAGTCTCCTCTCCATCCTAGGGAAGACGTTTGAGAGACTGATTCTGTCGCGTTTGCAGCAGGAAATACGTCGTCTCACTCTTCTCAGAGATGAGCAATTTGGATTTAGAGCTGGTCACAGCTCCGCGCAGCAGCTAACGCGGCTTTGCACGGAGATCGGCCTCGCCCTCGAGAGACGGCAGAACTTGCCAGCGGTCTTTCTGGATATGCGATCGGCCTTCGATTCTGTGTGGCACGCGGGTTTACTCGAGTGCCTCACGGAGTCGGGGATGAGCGATTGCTACGTCAGATTGATCGCGAGTTTTCTCTCTGACAGGCAGTTCAAAGTGCGCGTCAATAATGTATATTCGTCCCTCAGACGAGCCGAGGCGGGCGTGCCTCAGGGGAGTGTTCTCTCTCCTACTCTCTTCGGCTTATACGTGAATGATGCGCCGCTACCTGCTGAAACCAAAACTGGTATTCAACGCTGCGGGCTCCTGATGTTCGCGGATGATTTCGCATATTATGCGAAATCGGCGAACGTCAGGCAGTCAGTTAAGTATTTAAGTGACTGTCTCGCCGCCCTTCCTGAATGGCTAAGTCGGAAACGACTCGCTCTGAACCTTGATAAGTGCGTAGCCGTCAACTTCACTCGTAAGAGGGCAAACCCCGATGAAACGGTGAGCTTGGCGGGCGCGCGCTTGCCTTGGCAGAGCGAAGCGAGATATCTGGGCGTGTTGCTTGACAGCGGTCTCCGTTGGCATGCGCACGCTCGATATCTTGCGGCCAAAATTCAAAACCGCACTCTTCTCTTGAAACCTCTTCTCCGCTCTCCTGAACTTTCTGTTTCCTTAAAGCGGCGATTATTCACCGCGTGCGTGCGCCCCCTGTGGGCGTACGCGTGCGAGGTTTTCGCCGCTGCTCCCTCTTCAACTCTGCACCCCATCCGGGTTGCAGAGAACAGAGCGGCGCGCCCGCATCTTTCTAACCTTCGCCATGACCGCACTCCTAAAAACGCTGACGTGTTCAGAGTTCTGGGCGTGCGAAATCAGTTCCCGGCGGAGCTGCAGAAGCGGGCGGAAACGGCGCTCGCAAGGGCGCTGAGACCGTCCGCTCCGCGCATCCTGCGCGAGACCGGCGTAGCGGCGAACAGCGGCGTGCACAGGGCCTTTCACAGAAGAAAGGGCCCGAAGCACGTCGCCTTCACCTTCCGCGCACTTCCCCCGCACAAGCTTGCTGAGCTGTGCGACGCGGGGGAGCTGACAGTGCGTGGGAGGCGGTCGCCGCTCACTGATGCCGGAACCTACGTGGGAGGCGCGGAATCGCGCCCAGCCGGGTCTGACCCGCCAGGCCCTGAAAACGTCGCGGCGCCACGGACGCCTGAGTAAAGTCGGCGCCGTGGCGAAAATCAGTGTATATAGTGTAAATAGTGAAGTGCAGTGAAGTGTGGTATGAGTGAGTGAATGTGTTTGTACATATAAATTTAAAGTTTGAATGTGTGAGTGAATGGAAAAAGAAAATAGAAAATAGAAGAACAGAATAAACAATAAAGAACTTACTATGAATATTTACACAAAAACCAGTGTATTAAAACTCATCGCCCAAAGTGGCTTTGTTCTAGTTTTAAGTTAGTTTTTATGTTAGTCATTAGTTAGTCTTTTTAAGATATCGCCCTCCCGCAGCTCCAAAAGCCGAAAGGCCGGAGCACAATTTGTACACCCTATCTTGAATAAATTCCCGCCTCGCTAGGGTAACTAGCGGGGGGAAAATGAAAAAAAAAACACTTGTCACCGCAGCGCCCGCTGCTCCCACCCCGGACGCTTTCCCAGCGCTGCCCGGATTGGCCCCCGCCGCTCCCACCACCGCGAGCGCCCCACTGGCCCCTTTCGCCGACGTCATCGCCGGCCGGCCAATCGCGGCGCCCCGGGCTCCTCCCGCGAATTTGAATCAAAATTTCACCCCGACACCTGCTCTCGGCGGCCTCTCAGAACTCTCTGAGCTCATTACACTCCTCCGCGGAGTAAATCTTACGAATATTATTGCCAAAATTAAACAGGCAATAGAAATTTTCCGCGGCCCGGGAACCACACTAGAAAAACTCCTTTCTCTCATTCCCCTTATTGTATCCGCCTTCCCGTGAACCCTTCACAAATTTCCTTCTTTAAAATCGTCTCCTGGAACGGGAACGGCGGCTTAAACCGCAAAAAAGCGGTGTTAGAACAATTTCTAACCGATTATTCACCGCACGTCGTTCTCATCCAGGAGACGCACCTCCTTCCGGCCGAAGCATTCTCACTTCGGCACTTCTTCACTTATAAAAACAGCCGTCCTGGGCCGCACCGCGGCGGTGGCACTCTTATAGCTATTCGGAAAAATATCCCACATACGCTTCTGGTAATGCCGCCTCTCGCCGCAATAGAAGATACAGCTGTTGAAGTAGGAACGCCGCAAGGAGCGATTACACTCGTCCCCGTTTATAAGCGGCCTCAACTCCAACTAGAGGAAAGCGACCTCGATACGCTGCTGACGCTCGGACCGTCAAAATAATAGCAGGCGATCTAAATGCAAAGCACACGGACTGGGGCTGCCGTGTGCGGAACGCTGCGGGAAATCGCCTGCTCTCTTACCTGAACAGAAGCAATCAGCTTGTCATTTCCGCTCCTTCATCTTTCACTCACCTCCGCACCGATCTTTTCACAAACCAAATTCAAGGCGATATCCTTGATATTGCCCTTCACTCCCCCTCTCTTTCTATCACAACTCCCAAACCCCTACACGACCTCCCATCCGATCACCTCCCGATTCTCTTTGCCCTGCAGAGAGATCTCTTCCCCGCCCCCAAACCCGTCACTGATTGGGCTTCGTTTAAAACGAAAGTTTCAAACAAGCTCATCGGAAACCCCGTCCTTGATTCCCGTCAAAACATCGACCGCGCCATCACCCACCTCAACTACCAAATTAAATCTGCCTTCAACGAAAACTCTCACTCCCCCGCACCTTCTCTCAACTCCAACCAAACACCCGTCGAGCTGATTCGCCTCATTCAGGAGCGCCGAAAGGCGCAGAGAGAATACCACCGCTCTCACGACCCCGCAGCGAAATCAGCGTATCAATCTATTCGGCGGAAAACCTCCAAGCTCTTGCGGGAGCACAGGAATGCGATGTGGGAACAACATATCGAAAACTCCCAAATAAATAACGCAAAAGATCTGTGGAAATTGCAACGGGCCTTACGAAGCCCACAGCCGGCCACCACAGCACTTAACCGCCCCCACGGCCTACCTCCCACCTACGACCCCGCAGTAAAAGCAGAGGTTTTCGCAGATACTCTGCAAACGCGCTTTTCTCCGCCCTCTATCAGCCTTTCTCTTCCAGCCACCGCCGCGGAAATTTCATTTACTCCCACGCCCCCACACGAAATTCCGTCTGACTGGCAAATCACTGAGGATGAGGTAAGCGACCAACTTAAAAACATTGACACAAAACGAGCGGGCGGGCCGGACAAACTCTCTGGCGAAATGCTTAAGAAACTACCTCCTAAGGCCGCCCGTCTCCTAGCTTCTATTTACACTGCCTGCATTTCTGTGCAATATTTCCCCGCAGCATGGAAATCTGCGACTGTGACGGTAATTCCGAAACCGAACAAAAACTCGCGTCTCCCGGAAAACTATCGACCGATCTCCCTCCTCCCGATTCTCGGCAAACTCTTCGAGAAACTTATTCTCAAGAGAATTCTGCCAGATTTCGAGCAGCGAGGAATAATCAGGGGGACGCAGTTCGGCTTTCGGAAGAATCGCTCCTCCGCCCTCCAAGCTCTTCGTTTTGCCCTTTTCGCATCTTCTGCAATCGACCGCCACTGCACTCTCCCAGCTCCTTCGATTTCTCTTTCGCCTTCGATACCGTCCACCACCCACTCCTCCTTCATAAACTTCGCCCCTATGTCCCCGCATTTCTATTAAATCTAATCACTAGCTACCTATCATCTCGCTCTTTCTCTGTTATCTATAAATCTTACACTTCTTCTCGCCCCATTCTCGCCGGCGTCCCACAAGGAGCCGTGCTTTCTCCCTTCCTCTTCTCTCTCTTTATAAATGACTCTCCCACCACTACAGGAGTGAGCGATTTTATCTACGCTGACGACGTAGCGTACGCAGTCAAAGACAGCAGAATTAAATTCGCCATTGCAAAACTGCAGCGCGCCGCCAATGCACTCACGAATTGGAGTGCGGAAAACGGCCTCACGCTGAATGCGCAGAAATGCCAGGCAATCCTTTTTACTCACAAACTTTCTCACGACGCGCACACAGTCGCGCCCATCCGACTACACGCACACACTCTCCAGTGGCAAGACGAAATTAAATACTTAGGCGTCACTTTTGACCGACGCCTAAACTGGAAAGCACACGTAAAAATATGACACAGAGAATACACCGTCTTCTTCCCCTTTTCAGAACCAAATCCCTTCAGGATAAGGTGAAACTCCGCCTGTACCTCGCGTGCGTACGGAGCGCGGGGCTCTACGCGTGCGAGGTGTGGGCGGCGGCCGCGGGAACGCGCCGTGAGAAGCTCACGCGCGCCGAACACTCTTTCATTCGCGCCGCCTTCAAGCCCCCACCCGGAACAATTCTTGACACAGAACTCACAAACAGAAACACTAACACAATCGCCTCCGCCATACACACACTTGCCACGGAGAGAATCAACAACGTTTTCACAAACATCCATCTCCACCCCCACTTCCAACCTTTCACACAATACTACACAAAAAAATCACGACACAAAATCAGAAAACTCCCCACAGACATAATTTTCCAAAAACCACCGTAGTTTACTCATCACTTGCATCCAACACATCTACACCGCACACTACACAATAAACACTAAACACAGAACATCCTCCCTCACACCAGGAATGCACCGGCCTCCGCAGCTCACCAGAAGTCACGCCCATTCTCACTCATCTCTCGTATCACTCACTCATACGTAAACAAATGTAAATAAGTGTAAAATTTGTCCCGCATTTCACAACAACTATAATTCATCTTTTGTACCATTCATCTATGTATCATCCTCACCCCCACTCTCACTTCATCTTTCATTTCACCCTCAACACACACTAGAATTAAGTCTATCATTGTATTTGTCAATTATATCTCAACAACCGTCATTGTAAATATTGAAATTGTCATTTCCATTTAACATAATGTGTCACTGTTATTGTAAATACTAATTCATCATTCAAATATTCTAGACTAAAATTAATTAAATTCACTACTAAAGTATTAGGTGTTGGGTAGGCTAATTTAACATATAACAAATTTCTTAGATTCTATAGGTTATTTTTTAGGTCATTCATAAACTTAGGTTATCATTTATTAGTTGTTAGGAAATAATTGGTTATGGGTAGATTAAGCTAGGCTAAGTAACATCATATATAAAAACAAAACCTGTAAAAATAAACAAATAAAAAAGAGACCGGGGAGCGAGTGACGACGGGAAATGACTTGAAAAACAACATCACTTCTTCTTGGGAGCAGCAAACAAAAACCTACAACGTTCAGTAGAACAAAAAATGAACAAAAACTTGCACATAGCAACGCGCGCCGCCCATATATGAGAAAATCATAGGGCGGCCGCAAAAACTGGAACGCGAAGAAACCCAGCACCACCGGCGGAAGAGCTCCCCACCAGGAGTAGGCCGCTATATTTCGGTAATCCACGACGTCATTGAAAGCAGGGTCGTGCGTGGGCGTCGCAGTTGAAGCACCTCCCGCTCCTCGCCCTCGCACCGAACGTTTAGGCGCGTTTCGCGTGAGGTTCGAGCGCCAGCTCCCTCCGCGCCGGTGTCGAGCAATGGCACGTGCCGCACCGTTTGCTGCCTTGACCAGGACTTAGTGCGTCGGCCCGAGCCGCGCTGCACGCGTCGATATCATTAACGGGCGCGTGTTAATTTTAGGAAATAAAACTAAGACATAGTGTGTATGTTAAATAAATCGGTGTATTTTTCTCCACCAAATGTAATGCGATTTACGCTTTCAATGCAAAAGGACGAAGTGCTTCTTCATAACATAGAAGCAAGCCCGGTACTTACGCGCGCTCGTGCGCTGCGAAAACAAACTAGGTCATCCTCAGTGCCGCGGAGGAACCACTGCAGGGCGTGCCAGTACCTGGATGACAACCTGCCGCACACATGCGACATTAAGCGTGTGATAGAACCTGCAATCCAGAAAGACATTGAGCGCCTGAGGAGAGTGGCAGCAGAGGAGAAAGTCGCCCTGCGCCAGCCGCGCAGATCTGACGGCACCGCCCACGCAGCCGCCGACATTACATCTCATCCTTGCACACCAAGCGGTGAGTCGCTATGCTCTGCAGCCGCTAGCCCCCCAGCCCCAACTAACATAGACCAGTCAGGCTCCCCCAACACCGTCGAAATGTCGGATTTAGAAACCGAGGTATCCGAAACCTCGCGACGCTCTATCACGACGAGCGAGGAAAATGAGGTCCCGGGCTCCCCGCAATCAACAACCAGTGATTCAGTATCGCCCTACGCCACCACTGCACCCAGAAACGAAACTCCGAACTCGGAATCTGAATCCGAGGGATGGCAACTCGCCACCCGCATCTTCCGCCCCCGTGACCAACAAACGACCACGCAACCGCAAGCGGTACCGACCAATAATCGGTACCAGGTTCTTGCGCCCCGCGTAGCCGCCGCTACGCCCGCCACGCAGCAAGCGCCAGCCGCAAACGGCCCTCAGCCGACCACTCCCGCCACCAACCCGCGCCCCACCGCCCCGCGCTCACGCGAAGCTGTGGGCGAAATTTGCATCGAGCAACCAATCGATGCAACGATGCAACAGCACTAATGAGCGCCCTCCGCCCCCACCTAACGATGCCCCTCCGCGGCCTCCCCTCACGGGAGTTTTTCACGCTAAAACCCGGTTGCGTAAAGGACCACGCGGCCATCATAAGCCAACTGACGCGCATGCAGGCTTACAATCAGCATGCGTAATTTTTCTTTAGGCGGGCAACTGAAGAAAGACGACACCGTCTCGTCATTCGCGGCCTTCGCGATGGCGAAGACTTAGCGGCTCTTCAAGCCGAAATCACATCAAACGGCGTCACAGTCCATCACGTCAGCGAGATGAAAAGAGCTTGCTACCTGGAAACGGGGGCAAAAACGTTCATCTCAATGGGGCTGTATGTGATAGAACTGAACCACGCCCAAATTAACCTCGCTAAAAACATTACAACGCTCCAGCAACAAACCATCCGCTGGGAGGAATATAGGGGGCGAGATCGCGTCCCCCACTGTAAGCGATGTCAACTCTGGGGGCACACGCAGAACAGCTGCCGCAGAAATGCGGTATGCCTTTACTGCGGCGGTGCGCACAATTTTGAAACCTGTGCACGACCAGCACAACCGCGCTGCGCCAACTGTGGCGAAGCGCACGTAGCGAGCTATTCAGAATGCTCTGCCTTGGTCGCGTACAAGGACGCCAGGGCACGCCAGCTTGGCGGAGCACGTCAAGCCCGTACCGCCGCCCACCAAGCTCAGCGAGCGAATGCCTTCGCTCTCTATTTTTTCCATTTTCCCCTCGCCAGTAGCCCTGGCAAGGCGGGAATTTATTCATTAATTAGGGATACAATAAGCTCCAACCGATTAGGTTTTTGGAGCTGCGGGAGGGCGATAACTTAAAAATACTAATTAAAACTAATCTTAACCTAACTAAAACTATACATGGCCTCTTTGGGCTATTTGTTTTAAAAATAAAAATATTGATAAAGTGATAAGTTCTTGCCTTCGCTCTGCCCCGCGCGAACCTAGTAACTCGCAGCGCCCCAGCACTCGCCCACGCCGTCCGACAAGCAGAATCCTTTCCTGCACTGCCAGGATTGGTCGCCGACCCCCCCACTACACCCAGTACCGCATTCGCCGACGCCGCAGCCGGCAGACCAATGGCAGCGCCCCCGCCAGCGACGTCATTCTCGCTCTCCTCTCTCGCAGGCCTGGGAGAAATCTCAGAGCTCCTGCAGGGAGTGGACGTGCGCGCGCTGCTATCGCTTGCTCGCCAAGCTATTGAAATACTAAAAGGCCTTGGCAATATTCTATCTAAGGCCATAGCCATCATCCCCCTGCTCTCCTCCGCGTTCCAATGAGCACAAACCGAACAACATTTAGACATCATATATTTAAAATTGTCTCTTGGAACGCAAACGGGGGCCTGAACAAAAAGAAGCCCGAAATTCTACAGTTTATCAAAGATTACTCCTCCGACGCCCTTCTCATTCAGGAAACACATCTTCTCAACGATAACTTCACTCTTCCAAATTTTTACATTTCCCGCAATGATCGTTCAGGCCCCCACCGCGGCGGTGGCACTCTAATAGCAGTAAAACGCAATATCTCGCATACGCCCCTGGTCAATCCGCCTCTCGCCGCAATAGAAGCAACTTCAGTTGAAATCGGAACGCCGCGCGGAACTATTGCACTAGTTTCCGCGTACAAGCGGCATCAGATTCAACTTGAAGAAGCGGATCTCGATACGCTGCTAACGCTAGGGGATAACCTCATCATAGCAGGTGACTTGAACGCCAAGCACACGGACTGGGGCTGCCGTGTGCGAAACTCGGCGGGAGAACGCCTGCTAACGTATCTGAACAGGAGCAATCAGCTCGCCATTTCTCCATCTTCAATCACCCACCTTCGTACCGATTTCTTCACTCAACAAATTCAAGGTGACATTCTTGACTTTGCCCTTCACACCCCTGCTCTTCACATCACAACCCCAAAGCCATTACATGATCTAACATCCGACCACTTGCCAATAATTTTCGCAGTTGACAGAAATGTTTCCGCCTCCATACCAGACGAAAACTACCTATGAGACTAACTGGACCAACTTCAAGACGAGACTAAACGACAAGTTACTACGCCACCCTGAACTTGACAATCCGACTGACATTGACAGGGCAATTAAGCACCTTACTTATGAAATACGGACATCTTTTGACGAAAACTCGTCTCCAACATTAGACCAAAAATCTCCCGACTCTCAAACATCCGTCGAGCTGATCCGTCTGATTCAGGAGCGCCGAAAGGCGCAGCGTATTTACCAACGCACGCACGACCGCGACGCGAAAGCAGCGTATCAGTCTATTCGGCGCAAAACCTCCAGGCTTCTGCGGGAGCACAGGAACGCGATGTGGGAAAAATTTGTCAAACAAAGTGAAATAAACAACGCTAAGGACCTGTGGAAATTGCAAAGGGTGCTACGTAACCCACAGCCAGCCACCACAGCGCTCCATCGCCCAAACAACCTTCCGCCCACCTATGACCCCGCCGTAAAGGCCGAAGTTTTCGCCTCACTATTAGAACAGCGCTTCACGCCTCCCCAAATAGCTTTTAATCTTCCTGCCACCGCCGCGGAAATCCCAGTAACGCCCACGCCCCGCTCCGAAATTCCGCCTGACTGGCACATTGAAGCGGATGAGGTATGCGACTATTTCAAACACACTAACACGAACAGAGCAGGCGGCCCTGACAAAATTTCACCACAAATGATTAGACATTTACCTCGACGGGCCGCCACTCTACTAGCTTCAATTTACACTGCTTGCATTTCTGTGCAGTACTTTCCAACAGCGTGGAAAACTGCGACCGTTACGCTTCTTCCTAAACCGGGCAAAAACTCGCGTCTCCCGGAGAACTTCCGCCCCATCTCCCTCTTGCCGCTCCTCGGAAAAATCCTGGAGAGAATAATTCTCAACAGAATCCGCAAGGATCTCGAGGAGCGAGGCATAATAAGAGGAACGCAGTTCGGTTTCAGGAAAAACCGCTCCTCGGCCCTTCAAGCTTTACGCTTCTCTCTCTGCGTTTCTTCTGCAGTTCTATATCGCTGCTCTATCCCAGCTCTTTTTTTCGATTATTCATATGCTTTCGACACTGTACACCACTCGCTCCTCCTTCAAAAACTCCGCCCATATGTTCCGCCATTCATTCTTAATCTCATCACTAGCTACCTAACCTCACGCTATTTCTCAGTTCGCTATCACTCGCACACTTCAGCCCCTCGCTCTATTCTCGCCGGCGTCCCCCAGGGCGCTGTGCTCTCTCCCTTCCTCTTCTCTCTATTCCTAAATGATATTCCTTCTACTGCCGGAGTGAATGAGTTCATCTATGCAGATGACATAGCGTACGCGGTCAAAGAAACGCGAGCACAAGTTGCGGTTCAGCGACTACAGCGCGCCGCACTCGCGCTATCGAATTGGAGCACGGAAAACGGCCTCACGCTGAATGCGCAGAAATGTCAAGCAATTCTTTTCACACACAAATTTTCACACAACGCGCACACAGTCGCACCCATCCGCCTAAATGGTCACACAATTCCGTGGCAAAACACAGTCAAATATCTTGGAATCACATTCGATCGTAGACTGACCTGGAAGCAACACATCCTAAATGCACGTAGAAATATGACCTGGCGTATTTCCTCTCTACTTCCACTCTTTCGTTGCAAATCCCTTAAAGAAAAAACCAAAATCTATCTCTACCTCGCGTGCGTGCGAAGCGCGGGACTATACGCATGCGAGGTCTGAGCCACGGCAGCGGAGACAAGCCTTCAGCTTCTCACGAATGCCGAAAACTTTTTTATTCGCCCCGCATTCCGTTCGTCACCAGGTTCAGTCTATGCAGATCAACTCACAAACAGAAACACTGACACAATCACCAACACAATACACGAACTTGCCACGGAAAGAATTCACGACATCTTTACACATATCGACTCCCACCCCCTTTTCCAACAATACACACAATACTACGCCAAACCAACAAGATACAAACTTAAAAAACTACCTACTGACATTATATACCTAAAACCACCATAACAACATAACCACTCACAACACTACACCAATACACGTAACATGCATCTCCCAAACTAAGCAAAGAGCATAGCGACCCCGCTCACACGCACCCATACTTCCATCCCTTCGCTCAATTATCAAACAAGTCTCTCTCTTTCAATCCTTCTCAGACAGTGCCAATTGTAAATATAAATGTAAATAAATAATAGCAATTACGAACTAGGATTAGTGTAGAAATAAGAAGATTAGATAAGAATTATCACCACTCATCTCCACCGCATCATCGCATAATATAAATATTCATTCATCTCAAAATAAAAATGTTAAAAAAATATGTAAAAACCATCAAATATGTAAATAACATCCCATTAAATAGAACTCATCAAACATAACACGGGCCCGCACCCTCAAATCGGGCGCCGCCGGCGGAGCGGCCGCCATTGGCCATAAGCAACTCTCCCGCGCCGTCTGATTTGGAGGTGCGCAGAGAGAGCGCGCCCGCTTCAAACGCATTAGGTCATCTTAACCATCACCATCACTCATAATCACATCAATCATACTAGGAAACTGTAAATAGCTAAATATGTAGTAAATAGAAGTAGCTTTAAGAATAGAATTGTAAGAAAAATGTAAAGTAGTCAATAAGTTAGCTTTAAGATAAGAGAAATGTAAGGAAAATGTATAAATAGTAGAAATTAATCATACCACATGTAAATAGTAATTAATTAGTATCAAAAATGTAAATAAACAAAAATAAAAAACAAAAGAAAAAAGTGAAACCGGGGAACGGAAACGAACCGGGAAATGACAACTTCGAATGGGAGCAGCATCTTGGCATGGAGCACAACTACTAAGCACAAGCACGCGAGGAAGTACAACATAAAAAGACAAGAAATCACTCAACGCCGGGACAACCGGCAAGAGTGAAACCACTATAAAAACAGTTTACTAATAAAAGTGCACGGACAAGCTCCTGATAGGGAGCATACCGTTAGTGACTTCCTAAAATAATCTCGTGTGTGTGTGTGAAAGAACAGTTCGAGCGTGGGCGTCGAAGTCGCAGCACCTCCCGCTCCTTCCGCCCTCGCTCCGAACGCTTCGGCGCGTCGCGAGGTCGACGCGCAAGCTCCCTCCGCGCCGAAGTTGCCCGAGCCGCGTCAGTGTTGCGCCGCCTATTACTCTGCCGGCGCGCGCCGTGCGTTACGCGTTCGTGCGATCACGCCGATTTAGTAGTTTTCTCCTGTGCGTTTAGTGTGACATTCAAAAACCCTCCTACCCAGGCAATTTAAACGCGCCGAACTTTGGTGGGGCATGGCCGCCAGGGCCAACAACCTAAAAATTACCCGGTGATGCCCGGGGAGCACACCCCTCTGGTTTCTCCCATTCAAACGCGGCAACAGCGAAGCAAATCGCGACTAAATTCGACAACATCACACGTGGAGTACCGGAACAAGAACTACTGCAAAGCCTGCAAGTATCAAATTCCGAACACTTTCCACTCTTGTTCCGTCCCCCGTGTGACCGAATACGTCATCGCGGAGGAAACAATCCGCCTCCGCAGGGAGTCGGCATTTGCCGCCGCCGCCGCAGCTGCGAGGAAACTCGAACGGGCCGCCGCCGCGGCGACTACCACGCCGCCTCCTGACGCCGCACCGTCGTCAACACCAACATCTATCGCATCACCCACATCTACTCCACCTGGTGAGTCTGAGGAGAGCCGAAACGCCGCTGAGGCGAGCATTCCTGCGCCCCCCCAACTAATGACAGTGTAAACGAAACCATGGCCAGCCAGTCAGACGCCGTCCCTGATCCGAGCGCCGCCGAGAGCTCTACTCCGTCCAGCGCCGCCGCCGCCCCCTCTGTAGTTTCTGCCGACCCGGAAATAGACGACGATGACGGGAACTGGAAGTTAGTCGCCTCACGCTCCTTCCTCCGCCGACAAGCTGATCTCCCACTCTATTCCGTGCCGGTGCGGAATAGGTATCAAATGTTAACACCGGTAAATCGCCCCTCCCCCGCCCCTCAGGCTCCTCCCGCACCGGCGCAGCAGAACGCCGGCGCCGCCGCCCCACCCGCCCGCGCCCAGCCCCCGCGCACGCGTGAAGCTGTAGGCGAAATATGCATACAGCAACCTGTGAATGTACAGGAGATCCTTGCCGCGCTCACGCCGCACATCACCGCCCCCCTGCGCGGAAACACCACCCCCGCCTTTTTCACGCTCAAACCGAGCAACCGCGCAGACCATGCCAAAATTATACAGCTTCTTGAGAAAATGCAACAATTTAATAGGGATGCGCAATTCTTCTTCAGGCGCGCAACGGCCGAGCGCCGCCACCGATTAGTTATTCGCGGCCTCCCCGCCCACCTCAATTTAGAAGAACTGAAATCAGACTTAGAACGGACAGGCCTTAACGTACACCATATCAGCGAAATGCAACGCCCCTACTACACAGAGCAGGGGAAAACTTTCGTCAGCCTGGAGTTATACGTAGTAGAAATTGACCACGCCCAAATAAATGTTGCAAAGGGAAACACAGCCATCCACTCATCCTTAATTACGTGGGAGGAGCACCGCGGCAGCGACAGAGTTCCCCACTGTAAAAGATGCCAGATGTGGGGTCACTCGCACAACGGCTGTAGGCGGGATACACGATGCTTATATTGCGGGGGCGGCCACGCCTTCGATGCGTGCCCGCGAACAAGCGCACCGCAGTGCGCGAACTGCCAGGGGCCGCACACCGCCAACTACGGCGAATGCTAACTTTGCTCTGCCCCGCACAGCTCTTGTGACGAGCGCTCCCGTCGCTGTTCCCTCTCCAGCAGCGTTCCCAGCGCTGTCAGGATTGGCCCCCGGCGCCCCCACCACCGCCCGCACCCCACTGGCCCCCTTCGCCGACGTCATCGCCGGCCGACCAACCACGCCGCCCTCTGCTCCCGCGAATTCAAACGCGAACTCCACACCGACATCCGCTCTCGGCGGCCTCTCCGAGCTACTACAACTCCTGCGCGGAGTCAATCTCCGTCAAATTATTAACCTGGCTAAGGAAATCCTTACAATCTTCCGTGGCCCAGGCGGCATCTTCGAAAAAATCACTCTTGCAATCCCCCTAATTGAAACCGCCTTCCCATAAACCGCCCGCAAAATTCTTTCTTCAAAATCGTCTCCTGGAATGGGAATGGCGGTCTTAACAGGAAAAAGGCCGATATAGAACAATTTATAGCGGACTATTCACCACACGCCATTCTCATCCAGGAGACGCATCTCCTCCCGGCCGAAGCATTCCCGCTTCGGCACTTCTTCACTTATAAAAACAGCCGCCCGGGGCCGCACCGCGGCGGTGGCACTCTTATAGCTATTCGAAAAAATATCCCACATACGCTTCTGGTAATGCCGCCTCTCGCCACAATAGAAGCAACAGCTGTTATAATCATAAAACAAAACCTGTAAAAAATAAATCAATAAAAAAGAGACCGGGGAGCGAGTGACGACGGGAAATGACTTGAAAAACAACATAACTTCTTTTTGGGAGCAGCAAACAAAAATCTACAAAGTTCAGTAGAATAAAAATTCTACAAAACTCTGCACACGGCAACGCGCGCCGCCCATATATGAGAAAATCATAGGGCGGCCGCAAAAATTGAAACCTGAAACAACTGAGCACCACTGGCGGAAGAGCTCCCCACCAGGAGCAGGCCGCCATATTTCGGCAATACACGACGTCGCATAGAAAGCAGGCACAGTTCGAGCGTGGGCGTCAAAGGTCGAAGCATCTTCCGCCCTCGCGTCGCGTCGCGTCGTGAGGTTGTAGCGAAAGCTCCCTCTGTGCAGCGCTGGCCCGAGCCGCGCCTTTCGCGCCGCGTCACTTAATTTACCTGCGCCGGCCCGTACCGCGCGCTAAGCGTTTGAGACCTTACAAGTCACTTTAAAAATTGTTTGCGGTCATTCTGCATCTCCGCAAACATCATCAACGTGATATCTGCAATTAATTCCACCGAACAGAGCAATGTCCGTCCGCCGGACAGCTAGCGGAGCAACAAACGATCAACACCGCAGCCAGCCCTGTCCAGACGCGCGCCCGCGCTTATCAAAAGCAGGGCAGATCTGTTTCTCTCCCGCGGCGGAACCCATGTCGTGCCTGTCAGTATATATATAATTCACTGGGCCACACTTGCCTAGTGGCACGTCACACTGACCCGGCCCTAAAGGACGACATCGGCGCGCTGCGGAGAGCTGCAGCAAAAGAAGCCGCCGCCAAGCGCAGCGCACGCGCCGCACTCCACGCGGTGCCTCCCACGCCGCCTGAGACGCTCGCCACGCTGCCTACAACGGCCGACGCATCCGCAGTGGCGCCAGACGCGCCGCCTGCCACCGCTGACCCCGACGCGCCCGCCGCGGCGCCCACTTCATCTCCCGCCCGCTCAAAATCATCACTTGGTGAGTCTGTGGAGGGCGGAAACGCCGCGGAGGCGCGCATGCCTGGCCCCCCATCTCCCGACCAACACGGCCAGTCAGACGACCGCACGATGAGTACCGCCGAGAGCGAGAACGCCCCCGGAGCTAACTCCCCCGCCAACAACGACAACGACGGCTGGCAGCTCGTGGCGTCGCGCGCCTTCCTGCGTCGCCAGGAAACGCTTAACTCCCAGCTTTACTCCGTGCCGGTGCGGAACCGATACCAGCTCTTGACACCGCGCATCTCCCCCGCCCCCGCCCCTCAGGCACCACCAGCACCGGCGCAGCAAAACGTTGCCGCCCCCGCCCGCGCCCCTCAGCCCCCACGCCCCCGAGAAAGCGTCGGGGAAATATGTATTCAGCAGCCGGTCGACGTAAAGGCGATCTTGGCCGCCCTTACGCCCCACCTCACCGCCCCCTCCGCGGAACCACCACCCCCGCCTTTCTAACTTTAAAACCCAGCAACCGCGCCGACCACAGCAAAATCATTCAGTTACTTGAGCGAATGCAAGCATTCAACCGAGACGCCCAATTTTTCTTTCGGCGCGCGACAGCCGAGCGACGCCACCGCCTCGTCATTCACGGCCTCCCCGCCGACGTCAGTACAGACGAGCTACACGAAGAGCTAGAGAGGGCAGGGCTGCACATTTTTCACATAAGTGAAATGCGGCGCCCTCTCTACTCCGAGCACGGTAAAACTTTCGCCAGCCTCGGTCTTTACGTGGTGGAGATTGACCACGCAAAAATCAACCACGCGAAGACGATTAACGTACTAAAAAACTGTGTCATCGCGTGGGAGGAGCATCGCGGGAGCGACCGGGTACCGCACTGCAAGCGGTGCCAGATGTGGGGCCACTCCCACAACGGGTGCCGGAGGGATGTTCTATGTTTATTTTGTGGGGGCGGACACGCCTTCGAGGCATGCCCGCGTAACCACTGATGAAACGTGTGTTCACTATTTAATTCCTGAGTCCCAGCAGGCATCACGTGAATGGCGACATGCCTCTTCTCCAAAACCCAAGAGAGCGAGGAAGATCCGTTCGGCGGGAAAAGTGATTGCAACTTTTTTTTGGGGGATTGGAAGGGTGTTATCCATGTAGACTTTCTTACAGAAGCTAAAACCATCAATGCAGCTTATTATTCAGCACTTTTGGAAACGGAAATCAAAGAAAAGATCCGATCCAAACGGAAGAGAGGTGGGAAACGGGTAGCATTCCTTCAAGACAATGCACGGCCTTATACTGCTAAAACAACCCTGGCAACCATCAGCAAATTGAAGTGGGACCTTCTACCACATCCGCCGTACAGTCCAGATTTGGCCCCAAGTGATTTTTTACCTGTTTGGACAGCTTAAATCACATTTGCAAGGCATGCGATTTGCGGATAATGACGCAGTCATCCACAGTGTTCGGGAGTGGATATGCCGACAACCAAAATACTTTTATGAAAAGGGCATTAGGATGCTCCCAGAACGTTGGAAAAATGTATAGAATCTGGAGGGGAGTACTTTGAAGAATGACATGTACAAATAAATTTTTGCTAATAAAGTATTTCGTAAATAAAATCAGTCCCGGTTATATTTGAACCCCCTTGTAAACAAACGTTTTTATATGATACGTATTTTTTTCAGTTCCCAGAGTCAAATCTTCCGTGGAAACAACATGCTCAAGCGTTTGAAAAACGATAGAATTTTCCTCAATGTATAGCACTGGACGGGAAGCACATTGTAATGCAAGCTCCAATTCATGGTGGCAGTCACTATTTTAATTACTAGGGCTCACACAGCATTGTTTTGCTAGCTGTAGTCGATGCCCATTAAAAATTTTTATACGTAGACGTTGGATGCAATGGGCGAGTATCTGACGGAGGAGTCTTTTAAAACCCTTCTTTAAACCAAAAATTACAAGATGGTTCCATTGAATTACCATCTCCTGATCCCTTGCCTGGAAGGACTATGGCAGTACCATATTGTTTTGTGGCAGATGATGCGTTTGCCATGAGAACATATATTTTAAAGCCCTATCCCTTCCGCAACCAGCCTGCTCCACATGATTCCAGAATTCCAGATGATGCAGCAGAGGCCAATGCTCTGAGGGAGGAGGAACTGGCAAGAGCATCCATTGCGAATCATTATGTTGCTGGCTATATTGGCAAGTGCATGATGGGGGTTTTGGAGAGGAAACAGTGCTCGATATTCACTTTTCCCCATAGCCCGTCATACGCAGTTTTTTAACTGTTTTTTGACGTAAAATAAATAAATAAATAAATAGATATGAGAGAGTGCGATAAAGACAGATACGCTGACCATGGAGCGCATGTATACTCAAAGCCTGGAATTAGATCTTTATGACCCAAATAAGCAGTTGTTGAGTGTGGTCCACGTGACCCAAAATCTTTGAGACTTTTGTTGAAACAAACTTTGCACTCAACAAGCCTGAAGAGTGATGTTAGCTTTCCAACAGCAAATTTGGATTATAGCTGGCTTCATTGCCCAGAACACGCTAGAGCAATAACTGAAATTTTAATTAATTCTTTAGCCAGGCTGGTCATTCGAGCCCATTTCAAGAGTAAACAGTCCGTTAATTGATTGTACCGCGGAAAACCTGGTATCCTGCATGAGCACAGGAATGCGAGATTACATAGAGAAAGCTCAAATTAACAAAGCCGAATATATTTAGAAACTGCAGCGAGCCTTTAGAAACCCAGTCCCCTCCATAACTGTAGTAATGGCACCGAACCAGGAGACGGCCGACGCGACGTGCCCCTGCCTGCACGCAGGCTCGCCTTGCCCCGATTTCCGAGGGGGCGCGAACTTCACCTCTCAGTTAATGAATCTGGAACGGGCACACCAGTCCTTCGCCAACGTCATGTCGCACGTCGCCCAGGACAACGCGGCCTGGGATGAACATTTACCATTCGCACTGTTAGTGTACCGGAATTCCCAGCGTTCACGGGGTTCAGTTCGGCTTACCTGGCCTACGGTAGTTGCAAATGCCCTGAGAGGATGTATTAGACGCACTCGCCCCTCCTCGTACACAATCTCCCCCGAATCACTTCGTCCTCCAGCGACGGTTACAGATCGCCCGGGCTCAGGCTAATGCGTTTGGGGCGGAATACGCACGAAAGGGACACAAGTGCGTGGGCGTCGAGGTTGAAGCACCACCCGCTCGCTCCGGTCTTGTCCTTGGCGCGACTTGGTTTCTGCTGGGGCGCGTTAAGTCGGGTTTACACGATACAATAAAACGTAACGATTTGCCTGCATCGACAAAACGTTGCATGCAAGACGGAACGAGTAAACCAGAGGTCGTTACGATTTGTCGGAATTTGAGCCTGGTTGAAGGTTGGTGCGAATTTCAATAAATTTCTCTAGATCGTAGCGACAAGTCCGAGCGTGTAAACGATGACTCCATTTTATCGTTGCAATCTAACCTCACTTTTGGGACAGAAAATTGATTCTGTAAAGGAAGATGACCCTTTTGACGTTTTTGGCAAACACGTAGCCAACCGACTGCGCAACTTAAAATCTAGTCAGGTGATGTTTGCACAAAAACTGATTTCAGACGTTTTATTTGAAGGAGACACGGAATCTTTAAATAGATATTGCAAAATCACGGGAATTGCCGTAGATCCTATTCCGCATTTCAGCGGCCCGCCCAATTTTATCAACGATCACCACGTCTCAGTGATGCAACCGATTGTTAACCCACAACATCTGTTACCGTTCATTCATCAATCATCAGTTTCACCTTGCCCTTCTAGCTACGGTGCTAGTGGGAGTAAAGCCAAAGACTTTGTGGAATCATACAGCCCTAACAACTAATTTATATTTTCAATGTTCTCCATTTCAGACTACTCATACTTTAGATATAGTGTTTTATCCAATGTATAGTTTTAGTAAAAATAATAAAAGTTTTGTTCTCTTACCTTGATAAATTTCTTCAGTGCCTTGTATATCACTTTGCACGTTTCAGGTATTATTTTACAGAGGGACGGTTTAGAAATAAGTGTTATAAATTCCAAATCTTTGTACGTTCGTCCAGTTGCAAGGAATCGCAATATAGTATTAAGTCTTTCATGTGGAGATATGGATTTTCTCATTGTGGTGTTTTGCCTTCTAATCCATGGAGAATGGATGGAATGCATGGATTAAGCTGAACTCGTGGCTCATTGCAAAGTCGCTTGCCTTTCACCACAGATCCGGGTTCAATTCCCGTCGAATCTCATGTGAAATTTGTTCCAACAAAACGAGTTTGGCTGCTTCACAAGGGTTAGTCCAACCCCCGTGAAGTGTCCTAAACCCTACCCCTATCCTTATTCCTTCCTAATTCTGACCGCTGGGTAGTGACGCAGGAGCGCGCGGTAGGAGGCACGTACGCGGAGATTCTACCTGGCGGTCCTCTTGACAACCGACTGTGACGAGACGCGACAGACAATATTAACGGAATATTACTCCAAAAAAGCGCTGTTAGTAATGGGAGGATTACTCCGAGAACCGCAAAGCTCCCCAAGGGGCTTGGAGACGCGTTGCGTCAAAGTAGACGCAACAAATTTAAAAAAATCTCTAATAACTCTTTGTACGTATACTCAAATAGTTCCTCCAGTCAGAAGGTCCACTCCTTAATTCTTTTAACAATTCCACATGAGAAAACTTCTTTTTGAGTAGCCAACTTCGACACCACTTTGTTCTAGGTTTTCTTTTCTTTTTTACTCTTGTTGCCAAGGCAAAAAGCATAAAAGACCACACAAGTATCTCCTCCATTGCGTGATACAACACACAAAAGACAACGCTACAAAACACAAAGCTAGACTATTGATGTTGGAGAAGCCGGGTTGGAGTGAAAAGACGTAAGGTGTGAACGGCACTCCCGATTTTCGACAAAACGTTGCATCTTGTCGTTGCAGACAAATGGTTACGTTTTATTGTATCGTCTAAACCCGGCTTTATGAGTACTTGGCGCACGTGGTTGAGCTCCGCTCCCACGCTGCGTTGAGTGGAAAACTCGCGCAGCCCTCCTTGCACGGGTAGTACCTACCGTTCTCGTGATTGAGCTCTGCTCTCACGAGACGTTTGGCGGAACACCGTGCGGGATCGCAACAGGAGCCGAGCTTTTTCCCCGCGATTGAGCGCTGCTCTTGTGGGGCCACCACTTCACCATCTCAGATCAATACAATGTGCCGTTAGCCAGCCTATAGCTCCGAGACCACGCGAGTTTCGCTCTCGGGGAGCGACTGCCCGGCTAACAAGGAAAACCCGAATTCGCCAGGAAACACCGATTCAAAAAACTTAGCGACTCTGGTAACTCAGAACGCAGGATGGCAACTCGCCACTAAGATTTTCCGCCCCGCCCCACCCAAACCACGCGCGAACAGCCGCATGTGCAAGCGGTACCAAGAATCGCACCTCGCACCGCCCCAGCGCCCGCCGCTGCCCCTCCCGCGGCCGCCCCGCGAATCGGTAGGCGAGATCTGCATCGAGCAGCCGATCGATGCCGCGGCGCTCTTGAGCGCGCTCCGCCCCCACCTCACGACGCCCCTCCGCGGCCTCCCGTCCAGGGAATTTTTTACTTTTAAACCTGGCTGCCTGAAAGATCACGCAGCTATCGTCAAAGAATTAATGCGCATGCAACAATTTAACCAGCATGCGCAATACTGTTTCCGCCGCGCGACGGAAGAGCGACGCCATCGCCAGGTCATCCGTGGCCTGCGCGACGGAGAGGATATTCCCGTCACTCAGAGCGAGCTTGAACAGAAAGGCGTTGAAGTTCACCACGCTGAGATGAAACGTGCTTGCTACTCCGAATCGGGAGCAAAATCTTTCGTTTCAATGGGGCTATATGTGGTGGAATTTAACCACGCCGAGATTAACCAGGTAAAAGAAACAGCTTCTCTGCAACAACAAATGGTGCGTTGGGAAGAGTATAAAGGACGGGACCGAGTTCCCCACTGCAATCGTTGCCAGCTTTGGGGGCACTCGCATAACGGCTGCCGTAGAAATGTGGTATGGCTTTATTGCGGCGGCGCCCACACGTTTGAAAATTGCGCCAAATCTGAACAACCGCGCTGCGCCAACTGCGGCGAGAATCACGTAGCGAGCTACCAGGAGCCAGGCCCTGCTGGCGTGTAAGCAAAGCCAGAGCACGCCAGCTCGGCGGAGCGCGCCAGGCGCGATCCGACGCCCACCGCGCGAATAAATTCAACGCGCCCCGAAAAAAAACCTAGTCACTTGCAGCGCCCCAGCGCACTCCCACTGCGTCCGACCAAGGGAGCCCTTCCCAGCCTCCCAGGACTGGCTGCTGACCAATGACAAGAGCTCCCCGCAGCTACGTCATCCCCGCTCTCACTCGCTGGTCTCGGAAAAATTTCAGAGCTCCTGCAGGGAGTGGACGTGTGCGCGCTGCTATCGCTCGCGCGACAAGCGCTCGACATAAAAGGCCCCGGCAACATGCTTTCGAAAGCACCCCTCGAGTTCGAGCGTGGGCGTCGAAGTAGAAGCATCTCCGCTCCTTCCGCCCTCGCTCCGAACGCCTTGGCGCGTCGCGTCGTGAGGTTGTAGCGAAAGCTCCCTCCGCGCCGAAGTGCACAGCGCTGGCCCGAGCCGCGCCTCTCGCTGCGTCATTAATCTATCTGCGCCGGTCCGTACTGTGCGCTACGCGTTGAGACGTTAAGTGCCGCGTTAAAAATTAGCTGCGGTTATTCCTCATCTTCGAAAACATCACAAACGTGATCTCAGCAATAAACTCCACCGAACAGGGCAATGTTCGTCCGCCGGACATGCTAGCGGAGCAACAATCAACGAACACCGCAGCCAGCCCTGTCCAGACGCGCGCCAGCGCCTACCAAAAGCAGGGCAGATCTATTTCTCTCCCGCGACGGAACCGATGTCGCGCCTGTCAGTTTATTGACAACTCACTACCTGCCTTGTGGCACGGCACATCGACCCGGCCCTAAAGGACGACATCGGCGCGCTGCGGAGAGCTGCAGCAGAAGAAGCCGCCGCCAAGCGCAGCGCACGCGCCGCACACCACGCGGCGCCCTCCACGCCGCCTGCCTGCCTACAACGGCTGACGCATCCGCAGCGGCGCCCGACGCGCCGCCCACCACCGCTGAACCCGACGCGCCCGCCGCGGCGCCCACTCTGTCGCCTTCTTCACCTACCGCCCGCTCATCAACATCTTCAATTGGTGAGTCTGTGGAGGGCGGAAACGCCGCGGAGACGCGTATGTCTGGCCCCCCATCCCCCACCACCCCTGCCAGTCAGACGCCGCCACCATGAGCCCCGCCGAGAGCGAGAACGCCCCCGCAAATACCCCCCCGCTGACAACGACGGCTGGCAGCTCGTGGCGTCGCGCGCCTTCCTGCGTCGCCAGGAAACCCTAAATTCCCAACTTTACTCCGTGCCGGTGCGGAACCGCTATCAGCTCCTAACACCGCGCATCTCCCCCGCCCCCGCCCCTCAGGCACCATCCGCACCGACGCAGCAAAACGCTGCCGCCCCCGCCCGCGCCCCTCAGCCCCCGAGAAAGCGTCGGGGAAATATGCATACAGCAGCCGGTCGACGTAAAGGCAATCTTGGCCGCCCTTACCCCCCACCTCACCGCCCCCCTCCGCGGAACCACCACCCCCGCCTTCCTGACTTTGAAACCAGGTAGCCGCGCCGACCATGGCAGAATCATTCAGCTGCTCGAGCGATTGCAAACTTTCAATCGAGATGCCCAATTTTTCTTCCGGCGCGCGACAGCCGAGCGACGCCACCGCCTCGTCATACGCGGCCTCCCCGCCAACGTCAACACAGACGAGCTACGCGAAGAGCTAGAGAGGGCAGGGCTGCACACTTTTCACATAAGTGAAATGCGGCGCCCTCTCTACTCTGAGAACGGCAAAATTTTCGCCAGCCTCGGTCTTTACGTGGTGGAGATAGACCACGCAAAAACCAACCACGCGAAGACGATTAACATACTAAATAACTGTGTCATCGCGTGGGAGGAGCATCGCGGGAGCGACCGGGTACCGCACTGCAAGCGGTGCCAGATGTGGGGCCACTCCCACAACGGGTGCCGGAGGTATATACTATGCTTATTTTGTGGGGGCGGTCACGCCTTTGAGGCATGCCCGCGAACCGAAGGAGCGCCGAAATGCGCTAACTGCCAGGGGCCGCACACCGCCAATTATGGCGAATGCGCGGCCCTTGTTAATTACAAAGCCGCGCGGGCGCAGCGCCTCGCGGGCGCTCGTCAGGCGCGCTCCGCCGCCGACCACGCACGGCGTGCGAATAACTTCGCGGCGCCGCGCACAGCACTAGTCACCGCAGCGCCCGCTGCTCCCTCCCCGGACGCCTTCCCAGCGCTGCCCGGATTGACCCCCGTCGCTCCCACCACCGCGAGCGCCCCACTAGTTCCCTTCGCCGACGTCATCGCCGGCCGGCCAATCGCGGCGACCCCAGCTCCTCCCGCGAATTCAAACGAGAATTCGACCACGACATCTGCCCTCGGCAGTCTCTCAGAGCTCTCTGAGCTAATAACACTCCTCCGCGGAGTAAACCTCACCCTCATAATTTCTACAGTGAAACGCGCTATAGAAATCTTCCGCGGCCCAGGAAGTACCCTAGAAAAGCTCCTTTCTATCATTCCCCTCATTGAATCAGCCTTCCCGTGAACCCTTCACTAAATTCCTTCTTCAAAATCGTCTCCTGGAATGGGAACGGCGGCTTAAACCGCAAAAAAGCGGAGTTAGAACAATTTCTAATTGACTACTCACCGCACGTCGTTCTCATCCAGGAGACGCATCTCCTTCCAGCCGAAGCATTCTCACTTCGGAATTTCTATACTTATAAAAACAGCCGTCCTGGGCCGCACCGCGGCGGTGGCACTCTTATAGCTATTCGGAAAAATATCCCACATACGCTTCTGGTAATGCCGCCTCTCGCCGCAATAGAAGCAACAGCTGTTGAAGTGGGAACGCCGCAAGGAGCGATTACACTCGTCTCCGCCTACAAGCGGCCTCAACTTCAACTAGAGGAAAGCGACCTCGATACGCTGCTAACGCTCGGGCCGTCGTTAATAATAGCAGGCGATCTAAATGCAAAGCACACGGACTGGGGCTGCCGTGTGCGGAACGCTGCGGGAAATCGCCTGCTCTCCTACCTGAATAGAAGCAATCAGCTCGCCATTTCCGCTCCATCTTTCACCCACCTCCGCACCAACCTATTCACAAACCAAATTGAAGGCGATATCCTCGATATTGCCCTTCATTTCCCTTCCATATCTATCACAACTCCCAAACCCCTTCACGATCTCACATCTGATCACCTCCCGATTCTCTTTGCCCTGCAGAGAGATCTCTTCTCCGCCCCCGCCCCCAAACCCAAACCCGTCACCGATTGGGCTTCGTTTAAAACGAGAGTTTCTAACAAGCTCATCGGAAATCCCGTCCTTGATTCCCATCACAACATTGACCGCGCCATCACCCACCTCAACCATCAAATAAAATCCGCCTTCCATGAAAACTCACACACCCCCGCACCTTCTATCAACTCTAATCAAACGCCAGTCGAGCTGATTCGCCTCATTCAGGAGCGCCGAAAGGCGCAGAGAGAATACCACCGCTCTCACGACCCCGCAGCGAAAGCGGCGTATCAATCTATTCGGCGGAAAACCTCTAAGCTCTTGCGGGAGCACAGGAACGCGATGTGGGAACAACTGATTGAAAATTCCCAAATTCATAATGCAAAAGATCTGTGGAAATTGCAACGGGCCTTACGAAGCCCACAGCCGGCCACCACAGCACTAAACCGCCCCCACGGCCTACCTCCCACCTACGACCCCGCAGTTAAAGCTTAAGTTTTCGCAGATACTCTGCAAACTCGCTTTTCTCCGCCTTCTATCGGCCTCTCCCTTCCAGCCACCGCCGCGGAAATCTTTTTTACTCCTACGCCCCCACACGAAATTCCGTCTGACAGGCGCATTACAGAGGATGAGGTACGCGACCAACTTAAAAACATTGACACGAAACGAGCGGGCGGGCCGGATAAACTCTCTGGCGAAATGCTAAGAAAACTACCTCCTAAGGCCGCCCGCCTCCTAGCTTCCATTTACACTGCCTGCATTTCTGTGCAATATTTCCCCGCAGCATGGAAATCTGCGACTGTGACGGTAATTCCGAAACCGAACAAAAACTCGCGTCTCCCGGAAAACTATCGGCCGATCTCCCTCCTCCCGATTCTCGGCAAACTCTTCGAGAAACTCATTCTCAAGAGAATTCTGCCAGATTTCGAGCAGCGAGGAATAATCAGGGGGACGCAGTTCGGCTTTCGGAAGAATCGCTCCTCCGCCCTCCAAGCTCTTCGTTTTGCCCTTTTCGCATCTTCTGCAATCGACCGCCACTGCACTCTCCCAGCTCTCTTCTTCGACTTCTCTTTCGCCTTCGATACCGTCCACCACCCACTCCTTCATAAACTTCGCCCATATGTCCCCGCATTTCTATCAAATCTAATTACCAGCTACCTATCATCTCGCTCTTTCTCTGTTATCTATAAATCTTATACCTCCTCTTCTCGCCCCATTCTCGCCGGCGTCCCACAAGGAGCCGTGCTTTCTCCCTTCCTCTTCTCTCTCTTTATAAATGACTCTCCCACCACTACAGGAGTGAGCGATTTTATCTACGCTGACGACGTAGCGTACGCAGTCAAAGATAGCAGATTTAAATTCGCCATTGCAAAATTACAGCGCGCCGCCAATGCACTCACGAATTGGAGTGCGGAAAACAGCCTCACGCTGAATGCGCAGAAATGTCAGGCAATTCTCTTTACTCATAAACTTTCTCACAACGCGCACACCGTCGCTCCCATCCGCCTACACGCACACTCTCTCCCGTGGCAAGACGAGATTAAATACCTAGGCGTCACTTTTGACCGACGCCTAAACTGGAAAGCACACGTAAAAATATGACACAGAATACACCGTCTTCTTCCCCTTTTCAGAACCAAATCCCTTCAGGATAAGGTAAAAATCCGCCTGTACCTCGCGTGCGTACGGAGCGCGGGGCTCTACGCGTGCGAGGTGTGGGCGGCGGCCGCGGGAACGCGCCGTGAGAAGCTCACGCGCGCCGAACACTCTTTCATTCGCGCCGCTTTCAAGCCCCCACCCGGAACAATTCTTGACACAGAACTCACAAACAGAAACACTAACACAATCGCCTCCGCCATACACACACTTGCCACGGAGAGAATCAACAACATCTTCACCAACATCCACCTCCACCCCCACTTCCAACCTTTCACACAGTGCTACACCAAAAAAAATCACGCCACACACTCAAAAAACTGCCCACAGATATCACTTTCCAAAAACCACCATAGCGTAATCACTCACTTGCATACAACACACCTACACCACGCACAAAACACTACACACCAAACACACCCACTCACCAGGGATGCACCGGCCTCCGCAGATCACCAGCTTTCATCATCAAATCATCACCATCAAATATTCACTATCATTTCATCATCATCATATCATTTCACCATCATCATCTCATCAACTTTCACCAAACACTCATGGGTGGTGGTCATGGTTACTTTTATTTTATGTATTTGTTTTATTATTTCATGTATGTGTATCAGTTAGTTATCATTATATATGTGTTTTATTATGGTTGCACTATTGTTGTATTATATGTTGTAGTTGTATTATTTTTACTTGTACTATATCAAATACTCATAGGTGGTGGTTAAGGCTAGGTTAATTCATTTTTTATTCAAGCACTTAAGCGCCATTATTTTTGTACATATATTAGTCAGTAGTTTTTGTATATATATTAGTCATTTTTATCTATATTATTCAAGTATTTAAGGGCCATTATTTTTGTATATATATTAGTTAGTCATCATTAGTTGTTTTATATCAAATATTCATAGGTGGTGGCTAAGTTTAGGTTATTTCATTAAATCAAAGTTAAGTTTAGGTTATTTCAAAATTAAGTTTAGGTTATTTCATTAAATTTCGTTAAATCAAAATAGGACAGACAAAAATATTACAAAAACCACCAAAAAATGTATAAAAATGTAAAAAAAAGTATTAAAAACCAATAAAAACAAAAGAACCCGGAGAGGGGGCGTCGACGGGAAATGACTTGATGAGCAGAAAAACATCACTTCTTTTTGGGAGCATCTAAAGAGCAGAAATCGGCGTAATTAAATAATAAAAAACTAAAAACAACAAAGCGCGCCGCCCACATATGAGAAAATCATAGGGCGGCCGCAACAAATTGAAACGAAGAGGAACTGAAAACCACCGGCGGAAGAGCTCCCCACCAGGAGCAGGCCGCCAAATTTCGGCCATACACGACGTCCTTTCGAAAGCTGTAGCCCTCCTCCCTCTGCTCACTTCTGCGTTCCAATGAGCACGAACGGCGCACACCACACCACAGCGCACGAATGCCCTAACAATCTCCCGCCTTCTGACGACCAAGCCGTAAAAGGCCAGGTTTTTGCTTCCGTATTTCAAAAAACATTTCACAGCACCTACGATTGCTTCCTTCCACCTTCCTCCCACCGCCGCTGAAATTCCAATCGTTTACGCGCCCCTCGCCAATATTTCCGGACTGTCGCATTGAAGCTGATGAGGTCAGCGACCTACTAAAAAACACAAACAACTGGCTATCCGGACCCCTTCACCTCAACGTGCTACAAGTGCTAGAGAAGAGGCTTCATCAAAGCCCAGGCGTATGAACGGTGACCAAGTTCTTGCATTAATGATTGATCAGCATATGTCAACAAACCAGAACAAGAAAATGAGGATAAATGCTCTTGAATATTACTGAACTATACTCCTATCAAAAGGCCAAAGAAAAATTTTCATCCTCCAAAGGAAAGTGTAGTTATCACAGGGCAGTATGTAGAAATTAAATTGCAAGCACTACTGGACCACACCATTTCTAGATTGTGCGAAGTGAAGTGTGATGTTCTTGAAAGCAGAGGCCGATGAAAAACAGTGCATTCTAATTTCGAAGTGGGGCTCGGCGCGGGGGGTTCGATGGATGAGAGGTGCTAGAAACAAATAAATCATGATAGTGAATATCGGTTGAAAACCTTTTTAGTGTATCATTGGTGCCTCCGCAGCTCTACTCAGACACGAGAATAGGTAAGAATATTCTACGGAAAATACACAATCAAAAATAGTTACTGATTCAGGTTTTCGTGTACAAGCATTTGTGAGAATTTTGTAACTGTTCTCCGAGACAAGGTTTGACAATCAACCGGAATCGACCCTACGACCTGCGGGCTTCACAGTTAGAGATGACCCAAGAACCTTTAGGTAAGTGTGAAAAGTTTCGTCAAAATTAAATGAGTAGTTTGCGAGAAAATAATTTTGAGGATTACGATCCTTCGTTGCAGTGAGAATTACTCGCATAAGGCAATTACACGAAATCTTGAAATTTCCTGTGAGCTACTATTATCGGAAGTTCACCTAATAGATGAAGACGAAGCGGAACTATGGCTAGAACCACCGGTCCACGAGCAACTACTAGATCCTTTTGACCTCAGCGGGACATCAGAAGGTGCCAAGAACTTGTTAACTGATCTAACTACGGAGTTTGCGGATACCTTCGTCCACGGGTCCCAAAACGTAGGCTACACTTTGTTAATCAAACATACGATTTACGTATAGCACGCCCAACCAATCAAGAAGGCTGTTTATCACGTACCCCATGCCCAACGGGAACTACTGGATAACACCATCAGAGACCTGGAGCAAGGCATAATTAGACCCTAGACTAGCCCGTGGTCATCCCCACTCATTAGTCAAGAAGAAAACCATGGAAGGCGAACCACCGTACCTGGAGGTCTAAACCAAGAACCCAACATGGAAGAGTTTCCCTTACCAAATCTCGACGAAATCTTCGGCTAACTACATGGCGCGCGTTTCTTTTCATCGCTCTTCTAATGTCAAGGTTAATGACAAGTCGAGATGAAGGCAGCGAAGTGCGATTGTTAAGTCAAAGTTAAAAGGCTTAAACTTTTTAAAGAGAATGAATTTACGAATTAAGTGGTGTCAGGATAACGGTTTATTTGCGAAAAATGCGTGTGCAGAAGGTGCCACGGGACAATGGATTTAAAAGAAAGGAATTGGGAATGGTTGAGTGGGTAGCTGAAAAGTACCGCGGAAGTGAAGAACATACCACTAGATTGTCAGTGAGAAAAAACCTCGGTATAGTGAAAGGCTGCAAATATGGCAAATTTTGTTAACAGCTTATGTGGATAATAGAAGCAAAAAACGAACATATAATAAATGATGTGGAAATTTCCAGTCACGCGGTAACGAACTGGAAAAGTTTTTGCAGGGAAATCTGTGTAGAGGCAGTTGTGGTGGAAAGTGAGAAAATAGGAACTGGTGTAATAGTTGAAATAGACGAAAGCAAATTTGGAAAAAGGAATATTTTGCACAATACAGTTACAGCCTTATCAGCATAAGGTGAAACATACACTAGACATATGAGCAAGTATGTGCAACATACGATACTTGATGGGGATAAGGGCGATTTAGGAGTAACCTAGTAGTGTCCTCGTTTTTTGGTGGCAAACCTGCGGTTTCCCAAAGGGGGGGGGGTGTTCGAACCCACAGCAAAGCTGGAAATTTATACCGTGTGGCCCACCTAAGACGTTCCCTTCAATTTTCTCAACCGTTGCAGATACCGAGATGCGGTTTTCACTAAAACTACTACAGAAGCTCACTTTAAGATTCGGTCAGTCAGCAACTTTTTACGTAATTGCTCTACATTTCTCCATAAGCCTACACAATTAAAGAAAAATTATATCCTTGACACTCAGTATTTTCTCTGTAAATTTTCAAAAAAATCAACAAATTTTAAAGCACAAGACCAGAAATATTCTCCGATTTTCTTCAAAGAGTCTATCAATCACGCCACTTTAAAATTCGGTCACTATTGGCTGGCGCTGATTTCGTCACAAATTTCCGTTATTAAGAGAATAGTAAATGCCAGTTACAGTTTAACTGCCCTCGACCTTCAGTTTAGAAATAGCTTTCAACCCTGTCGCACCTGCTTACCGTTGTAGAGGTGATTTCTGCGTATAATGAGACGTCAAGGTCAGAACATTCGAACAGCGCCAGCTGGTGATTTTTCACTATGAGAAAGGAATGTCTCACAGGAACATCGCCAATTTAGTGAATATTCCTCGAAGCACCGGAGACATACAAAGATACAAGAACGAGGATACAATCGAGTCCAACAGCTACAGAGGTCAACCAAGGAAGCTGACAGAGAGAGAGAGAGAGAGAGAGAGAGAGAGAGAGAGAGAGAGAGAGAGAGAGAGAGACTTATGAAAAAAGTGAAAAAAAATCTAAGTCTGAGTGCTCCTAAAATAGGGGCTGAGGTTCGGGTGGAATGTGGGAAGATTGTTCATCCCGAAACTGTGCGGAGTGTTAAGAAGTGCGGGGTATAACGGAAGAGTAGCCCGAAGGAAACCTTTCGTAAGCAAGGTGAATAGAAGAAAACGACTAGAGTTCGCCAAAAAGTATGTTCACAAGGCCCCAGAGTGGTGGCGAGATGTGATATTTGCCGATGAAAGCAAATTCAATCTCATGAGGTCAGATGGAAGAGTTCTTGTGTGTCGTAAAGTGAACGCAGAACTCGACCAAAAAATCTGCAGCCTATTGTAAAGCACAGTGGGGGTAACATTATGGTTTGGGGATGCATGTCAGCAGCTGGTGTGGGACAAATGACTTTTATTGATGACACAATGAATAAGGAACACTACCTGACAATATTACGACAAAATTTACACAAAAGTGCTGAAAATTTGGGAATAAGACAGACTTTTCACTTTTATCAAGACAATGACCCAAAACACAAAGCCCATATAGTACGAGATTGGTTACTTTATAATTGCCCAAAGGTTTTGGACACTCCTCCTCAATCCCCAGACCTCAACCCCATTGAGAATCTTTGGGAAATTCAGGAAAACTCCAATTTCTTCGAAAGAAGAACTGAAGAGGAGACTGAAAGAGGAATGGGGATATTTAAGTTCAAAAGACACAGAGAAAATTGTGTTAAATATGCCCCAATGTTTACGAGAGGTGATTAATCGTAAAGGTTACCCCACTAGATATTAAAATTATTTTTTGTGTTAGTATTAGTTGTAATTACAGTTCTATAGTCAGTATTGTTTCTATAATTATGCTGTGTGACCGAATTTCAAAGTGGCGTATATTATTCATTCTATTGTATTTTTCCCAAAATTTAAAATGTTTATGTTAATTTCAATAATTTTGAACGACACATTTGTTGCAATAAACAAGTTACTATTGAATGCACATATCAGTTTTATTTTTTTTTTCGTCCCACTTCTTTTGTAAAAATTAAACAAATTAGAATAAGAGGGTGACCGAATCTTAAAGTGAGCCTCTGTATATGCAAGGGGCACATATGGCCATGTATAATATTATTCTATTGCATTTTTTATTGCAGAGATATTGACCCAACTTCGATTTTTTAAATGAAACCCTATAGTTTTTTTTAGCTCATCATAACAAGCGTGAAGAGACGAGTTCATAAATATGCATATCGCCATATGTTACATAATAAAATTTTCGAAAAATTAAGTTTTAAAGACGCACACCGACTGGTTTTCGTAATCTGAACGAGAAATTCCGGGTGAAATGCGGCGAGGTCATTCCCTTCTGTTGCGTCGGTCGAGTAACGTGGGGAAACTGGAGAAGTGGCATAAGAAGGGTAGGTAGAATAAAAGGGTGGTGGAGAAAGGAAATGCAGTCAGAACTAAACGGGAACTCTCCAGATTTAGAAGAAATTTGTAAACGCAGTGAAAAGGTGCAGAAATATCCGGGAAGATGTATACGAACGAGAAACTGGACCTAATTCTGGAGTACGGTGAATGTGGCAGAAATGTAAAGAAAAGTGCATTACTGTATGCTGAAAGATATCCAGATCGACGGCGGCCTTCGCACATGACTGTAATGAGAATCTGTAAAAGCCTTGTGCAGAGAGGCAACTGGAACGCAAAGACTCGTTTGCGGAGCAGAAGGGCAACGAATGAGGAAGCACAGGCCGCCGTTCTTGCAACTGTTCACAACAATCCCCATATTAGCTCTCGAGACATTGCCAGAGATTCCGGCATTAGTCGTTCAAGTGCCCTCCGCATCTTGAAGAGTAACAAGTTTCCCCCCTACCACATTTCGTTGCACCAGAAGCTTTATGATGGTGATTATCGGAAACGTGTTCAGTTTTGGCGTTTTGCTCTGGAACACGTGCGAGATTATCAGGACTTTTTAAAGAACATGTTTACCGATGATGCAACATTTACGAATCACGGTCAGGTGAATCTACGCAACATGTACTACTGGGCAGTGGACAATCCTCGCTGGCTTCGTGAAGTTGAGAACCAAAAGCAGTGGAGTATTAATGTCTGATGCGGTATTCTTAACGACACCCTCATAGGTCCCTATTTCATGGATGGACATTTGACAGGAATCAAATACGCAAGATTTCTTTGTGAAACATTGCCGCTGCTTCTGGAGGAAATTCCCCTGGATATGATAAATTGTATGTGGATGCAACATGACGGATGTCCAGCCCACAACGCGCTTGTGGCTAGGCAACTGCTGAATGAGAAGTTCCCCGGCCGATGGATTGGGCGCGGTGCTGTAGTAAACTGGCCGGCAAGGTCACCTGATCTTACGCCTCTGGACTATTTTCTATGGGGAACTATAAAGAACGAAGTTTACTCGCAAGTACCAACAACATCTGAAGATCTGAGGCGCCGCATTACCGCATCTTGTCATGCCATTTCACGTGGAACTCTGAATTCTGTTCGAAGGTCTCTTTACAAGCGTCTTCAAATGTGTATATCCGTTGATGGTGCACATGTTGAGTACATGTTATAAATCAAGCTATTTCTAAAATTAATAACTTACCTTTTTTCTGTATTTTAAAGTATTTTTCTTACTTTTATTTACACGATATTTTTGTACCGGCTGAAGTTTTCAGTCTTTCAAAGAGTAAACTTTTTGTTTCTGACAGCACACGCATTTATTAATTCAGAACATGTTCACTCTCCAATCTTCCTTTGCTTTCTCTACGGTTAATAATTCAATAATTTTCTCTAATCTTGTAATTTCATTAATTATAAATGTACCTTGTGGCGTACAGATTTGCTCAGAACTAAGAACTTAACTTAAGAACTGTCTTAAAGAGCAAATCGCTGGTTTTCGTGAGCTCCTTTGCACATTGCACCACTACATTTACCGCAAGGTCGACGCAACGGAAGGGAATAGCCTCGCCGCATTTCACCCGGAATTTCTCGTTCAGATTACGGAAACCAGTAGTCGGCGTGCGTCTTTAAAACTTTAATTTTTCGAAAATTTATTATGTAACATCCGTAGCTGAAGGCTATATAGATGATTCTATAGCAAATAAAATGAATACTGCAAACAAAATATTGAAATCTGTAGAGCATAATGAAAGCATGCAAAATTCCTTACCAACATCGTATACTACTACTGATGTCAATTTTGCTGAAGAGTCAACACAATCAGTGATAAAATATTTCTAACTGCAGTAATTTCACCAATTTTGTTACAAAATAAATTCAGACATAGTATGTTATTATGACTGTATTTGTACTATTATGTCACAATTGTTTGTTGTAGGTAATTCTTAGACTCCATTAAAGCTTCATTAAAAATGTTATTATGTTTGTTTATGCATGGCCTTCTGCGATATACGATGTTAGAGCAGTCGCAGACGGCCATGGTTTATGTATTTCGTTAATGTATTCATAAGTTTCAAATAATACAAAAATTTCCAGGTCGTAGAGAAAGTATAGTCTTCTACTCGCGCATAATGGCCATTATTCACTCGTAGAAATTACGACACTAGCTCCTACGTCGCTCGTGTCGTAAACATCAACTCGTGAATAATGGCCATCATTATACGCTCATTGAAGAATATACTATTCTTCAGTGGAGTGATTCCAATTGCAGGTGGTTTCACACATATTTCCTTCGCAACTACGTGGAGAATGAAGAAAGATGGGCCTATTGCCAAATAATTCTATGGAGTAGAGACAAACATGCGCCTGGAATGACACAATCGCACCATCAATTATTTTTATTTAAAAGGCTTAGCTAACTGTAGGTTGGATGAAACCATACATTTATTAATGAAATTTATTTGCGGTAGGCTACATGACCACTTCATTTCAGTCTACAAACTCAATGTATCAAGCGAAGTTGCTGTTATTCTAAGCAGACATGCAGCGAACCTCGAGATGTCATTAGAAGCGACTGTGCCCTTTGAGGAAGGACCATTGCATTCTCAGTGTGTCTTTAATGTATGAGGTGATGGAATTGAATGCAAATTGTAATTCCCGACTTTAATGTATTCACTGTAAAATTTGAATTCAGTTACAGCTGCGACTGTAGAGCAGGAATTCCCAACCTTTTTCTTTCATCGACCCCCATCTAAGAAAATTGTTTGCTAAAATATACTGCATCCATAATCATGACAAAAATTTGCACACAGTAAATGCCTTAAAGAACAATTTCGTAGATGAATATTCTCATAAATATATATTCAATAGTCGAAGACGTTTCCACTTTTGAGTAGCCAAGTTTATATTTATATTTCTAATGGAACGACTGCGAAAGGTGTTTTGACCATTTTAGAATTCACGACCATGATGTGATGAGGGATGTAGTTCACAAGATTTGATCAGAGAACAAATAATTAAACAATTGCTTTGCCTAGAAGGTTCAGTTGCATGCCCAACCACATTACGTAGAATGTAAAAAGTACATATAGACAATCCTGTCACCAAAGAGGTTGAGCACATAATTTCCAAATTTAAATTAGAAGTATTAAACTTAGAAATCGAGAAGACTTTTCTCGAAAATAATATCAATAACAGACTAAATCTTCAATCAGTCACTGCCACATCAGATTTCTTTGTATTCATGAAACCACACATTTTTTTGAAAAGACGCTTTTTAATGACCAAAGACGAATCAAAAGTGAAGGGAATGTTAGAAAAGGGTCATGGATGCCACCAAAATGGACAACAAATGGTTTGTGAATTTAACCAACTTTTCTGTAGGTGATATTGTTAGCTTATTTTGTCAACACCCAAAATTCGCCTTCAAAAGAAATTTGGTATAAGGCAGTCTAAGAACATTTATAGCACTGTGAAAAGAGAGGAATTGTGGATTAAACTCTAAGAACCGCCAACGATGATTAAATCAACAGTTTCAAGCTTAATTATATGGTTACAATGTTTCAACTTCCGGATCTGCAAAATCCTCTAGATGGCTATTTTGGAGGCAAAACCTTTGACATCCTTTGCTATATCCTCCTCAGTCCGCGTGTCCAGTCGGCTGGACAGTTTTCGCGTTTCTTTTTCTCGACTTCCGTTTGGATTAAAGTATTGGAAATCGTGTGATTATCAAGCTGGACAACTCAATTATGAATGACATTTTTGTTTGTTTGCGTGCCACTACTGTGAATATTGGCTGCACTGCAATCTTCAAAATGGCGCCGAGAGGTAAGGTCGTCAGCGCAGGTGAGTTGATGTTATAATTTTTTATTAGGTTAATACATATTACATTAAAACGAATGGAGTGTGCATGGGCGTAGCCAGGGGGAGGCAGGGGAGGGCAGTTGCCCCCCCCTAAATCTTAGGACATTTATAATTTTGTATAAAAAACAAATCGAAGTATTGTGTTTTTAAAACATTCTAAGAAAGAAGAAAAAATTTGAAAAATACAATTTTAATATATAAAATAAACAGAAAACATATAAAAAATGTAATCCTTTTACTTAAACTTTGTTTACGCACGCAAATTCATTTTCGGCCGCGCCGCGCGGCCAACGGGCCGCGGCCCCTTCGCGCGCCCGCCCATGTCCCTTTGTCATTCAAGATCACCGCCGCCGCACGTGTTTCGCTCGCTGCGCGGCTGCAGCCCCCAAGCAAAGATGCGCGGGGCCTTCGCCGACAAAGACATTTGTCGGCGAAATACATATGGCGCGGTTTGCGAGTTTTATTGCCACTCCGCCGACCGACCACCATCGAGGCTTGGCGCGGCGCGCTTCAAACCCCGCCATTGACAGGGCGAGGTTTATGACCTGTTTGCGCCCACACCCCCAGCTGGCGGCACGGTCAGCCCCGCGCCGCGTGACCGCGCCCGGTTCCAGGAAATTTTGGGAGCTTCCCACGGGTTGCACCAAGCGCCCCCCCTCCACATCAGACCGCCCCCTCCGCGACCACCGCGTGGGAGGGGCGGTTTTCTATATGTCGTGAGCCACCGCGTTCGCGAAGGTTCATTGAGATTCGCGGAAGTGCGCAGTGGAAGTGTTTTTTGAGTCTTAGTAGAGCAATAGTCGGTCCAACACAAGTCACACTCGCCCAGAGAGGAAAATGTTTTTGCATTCTTCAGATTTTGCGATAAGATAAATGGAGCAGAAACCTATTGCAACATTTGTATTAGTTCCGAAGATCGTAGTTTTCTTTAAACCGGCTTAAGGAAAAGACAAACGTGTTACATGTGAACAAAATTGTGAAAATACATATTTTTTAATTAGTGTATTAAATTAAGTTCATTAGTAATACTTCTAAAGTGCTTCCAAAAAATATTTCATCACATCAACGGTGAGTACCAAATTACATCACGAGCTATATTACTTTTTTATATTATAATAATAAAATAATTTTAATTTTAATTGGTCTAAAGACCCGTATATTTAATAGAATTTACTCCAATACAACTTTATTAACACCAGTATTTAATGTTAAAAAATAATTTTTAATTTGCTTTTCGTAATATTAATAATTTATCTTGATCATTTTATATTTTAGAATTCATTGCAACGTCTTGCTCTAAAGCTACTTCACACAAAGTTAATATTATAAGCAAAAACTTTGTTATGGATATAAGACAATTTTTTATCAGTAAGTATTCCGATATCAGTGCATATAGTGGCAGTTTCACATATTTTTAAATCTAAAACACGTTAAAATAAATGACATTTTAGCATTTTGTTAAAAGTTAATTTTGTAAATAATTGTGTATAACTTTTTACAATTTCATAGATCACCAATTTAGGTATTATTTATTAAAATTAATTAAATTACATTAAAAATATTACGATTTCATTTTGCTTTAATAAATAAATAAAATGAATAGTTATTAAGAGCATTTAAAAAGAGGTATTTTGTCTTTGTGTACATGTTTTTAGTATACATAATTTTGTACATTTAAAGGTAGTCAAAAAAGAAAACTTGACGATAAAAGTGGAACCAGAAATGAAAATAACAAAAGAAAAGCAAAGTTAACATCAGCACTTAATTCCAAAGAGCTGGAACCTGGACCTTCATCCACTTATTTGATCAGTGAATCAATCGAGACGCATGTTCAAAATCCTCTCCAAAATGACTTAGATCTACAGATTGAAGGATCATCTCAGACGACACCAGAAGAAAAATGTATGTTTTTTTAATTCTTGTTAGATTCTATTGTCTAATTATGATTCCATTTCAACCGTTAAGAACATATAAAATTTGCTATTTTTTAATTTTGTACATTTTTTAACATTTATAATTTTATATATTTGAAGGTAATCTAAAAAGAAAGCTGGAGGACAACAATGAAATCACAAATGAAAGTGACGAAAAGAGAGCTAAATTTACACCATCACTCAATCCTGCAAACCCTCAACCAAGACCTTCATCGACATGTCTGACTAGTGAATCAATTAAGTCTCATGTTGGTGATCCGCTCCAAAATGATTTGGGCCTTTGGATTGGACGATCCTCTCAGATGACGACAGAAGAAAAAAGTACGCTGTTGAAATCTTGTTGGGTTCCACCCATTAGTTATGATTTCAGTAAAGATGTAAAACCATCCGAAAGACGATTTAAACATATTTGGCTAGAAACATACTCTCCATGGCTTGTATATTCGAAAGCACTTAAAGGCGGGCTTTGTAAGTTTTGTGTTTTGTTTCCTCCGCCCATTAATTCTGTTAAAGGTGTTCTTGGCTCATTTATGATAAAACCTTTTACACGGTACAAAAATTTACATGAAGATTGTAAAAAACATTCCTCTAATCAGTGGCACAAAGCTGCAGTTGCTGCCGCGAGGAATTTCACGGCTAACGCTCCAGTGGATGTGCAACTTTTACACGGTCACAAAAAAGTTGTTGAAGAAAATACTAAAATTGTAAAATCAATAATCTCCACAATCTTATTTTGCGGGTCCCATGATCTGCCTTTAAGAGGAAAACTGCAAGATGGAGGTGTGTTTCAAGACTTGATTCAATTTCGAATTGAGGCTGGCGACGAAAACTTGAGACAGCATTTTGACGAATCAAATGTTAAAAAAAATGCAACATATAGGTCTCCTCAAATACAAAATGAAATTATTAATTTGTGCGGTGCTGTCATCAAAGATGACGTAATAGAAGACGCAAAAAAAGCGTATGCATTTAGTGTACTTGCGGATGAGACTTCTGACATATCGGGAAAAGAGCAATTGTCAATCGGATTAAGATTTTTTGATGAAAAGCAGATGAAAATTCGGGAAGAATTTGTAGGCTTCGTTGAATTACCAGCTTTCGATGCTCACACAATTGCAGGGGCCATAGACCATTTTTTGGAGCAGGAAGGACTTGATCCAGAGAAATGTGTAGGCCAAGGTTATGATGGATGTGCAGCTATGGCTGGTAATGAGAACGGAGTACAAAGTGTATTACGAAGAAAATATAAAAAAGCCCAGTTTTTTCATTGCGCATCGCATAAATTAAATCTCGTTGTCAATGACTTGAATAGTGTACCAGAAATACGTAACACAATTTCTACAGTGAAAGACATTATTGCGTTTTTTAGAGAATCTGTGTTAAGACGGAAGTATGTCCCGAATATTCCAATGTTCTGTGAAACACGTTGGTCTCAAAAATACAAATGTATTTCTGTTTTCAACGAACATTTTGTAGGTATAATTGCAGCGCTGAAAAAACTGTCATTGACTGGTAATAACCACACCAGAAAAACTGCATTTCAGTTACATGCAGCTTCAACTACGGCCCAATTTATTGTTGCTGTAGCTTTAATTGCAAAATATTCTGCTCTTCTAGAACCAGTGGTAAATGCTCTGCAATCAAAATCTTTGGATCTAATACAATGTTTAGAGCACATTAAGCGAATTCTCGGTGTGATAAAAGTTCATCGTAACAATCCTGAGCAAATTGCAGCAGAACTCACGGAGCATGCAAATACAATAGCTGAAAAATGTGATGTTGAATTGTTGCTACCAAGAATTGTCGGAAAACAAAAGCATCGTTCAAATCCTCCAGCATCTAGTAAAGAAGAATATTGGAGAAGATCCTTAATAATCCCTTATTTGGATTCTCTTTTATTGTCATTAGAGCAACGTTTTTCGGAAGACCATTCAGCTGCTTTTTCACTACTGAATCTTCATCCCCAGAATATGATGGAGATGACAATTGATGACTTTAGAAGAAAAACAAAACAGTTTTCAAGATTTTATGATTTGCAAGGATTAGATTCTGAAATCGAATTATGGTATTCCATGTGGAGGGAGAAAAAAATGAGTAAACAGCAAGTAAAAGATATCCAAATGATGGATTTAGTTAAAGAAGCCGAATTTTTTTACCCTGAAACAAAAAAAGCATTACTCATTTCACTTGCTCTACCATGCACCACTTGTACTGTAGAGCGATCATTCAGTACTTTACGCAGAGTAAAATCCTGGTTAAGATCAACAATGACAGGAGAACGATTAAATGGTTTATGTTTAATGAGTGTTCACAGGGCACTTGTATTAGGAAAAGAGGAAATATATAAAAAAGAAATATTTAAGAGATTTGCAGAAAATCCACGAAAACTAATTTTAGTTTAACAGTTTGTTAGTTTTGTAAGATTTGTAACGCTTTCATTGTATTACAAAATGTGTATATTGTTTATAACATTATAATAAACTAGTGAAATTATATAATTTTATTCTTATAAAACTTCATTGATTATTTATTAATATTATTGTTTAAATATATATTTTTATTTATTATTAGTTGTAATATTATATTATTTATAATTTCACTTCACTTATATTAACCTTATAGTATTTAATAATTACAAATTATGATTTGCCCCTCCCTAGTGAAAAACCTGGCTACGCCCATGGGAGTGTGTAATGATTCTACAATATTATAATTGTTTTATTGCATTTAATGTTACGCAACTCCATTATAATATAACAAATACTTAACCTAAAACTTTGGGTCCAGCCGACTGGACATTTGGATTCAGTTCATGTAACTTGGTGGAACATAACCTCAGAATGCATTTCTTAGTAACCACGTAGAGACTTTCGTCTTTTCAGATTTTCTGTGTTTACAATATCCAGATTATAAATGTACAAACTGATTATTAAATTGTTGTTCAATAAACATTATATTAAATATATATTAAACATATTTTAATCGTGTTACGTCAACTGAAAGAGTACATAAAATTTGTTTTGCAGTTATGGAGAGCAACAGAAAATTAAGTGATGAAGAGCTTATTGAACTTGATGCAAGTGATTTTGAAGGTGCATCATCTAATGAAGATGTGGAAGACAGTGAGTTTCAAACTTATTCTGTTAGCGAAGAGGATATATCAGATGACGCAGAAGAAAATACAGAATCACATACACCTAAGGTATGTTTCCTGAAAGTGCTCGTTTAGCAAGAATTTGTTACTGATTTTGACCATTCATTTTTGATAATTTCATATTAAAATAGATACATTGTTGTATCAAAATGCAATATTCCGTTTCAGAACAAGACAGAATCTAAGAAAAGCCGCCCTCTAAAATGGAAAGCTACAAAATTTGATCCGGATGTTTATTTAGTTGATGAATGGAATGTGGAAGAACGGACCTCCTGGTCTCCTCTTGATTATTTTAATGAATATTTTGATGATTCATTCTGGAACCTTGTTGCAGATCAAAGTAACAGGAGAGCTCTTCCGGCTAACCTGTCAAAACCTTTGAGAGCCACTGCAGAAGAATACAAGAAATTAGTCGGGGCCCACGTAATTACAGGTGTTATGAAACTACCTCGGCTGAGGCTTTATTATCGACCAGGTTTGAAAGTTCCAGCTGACACAAATTCCTAGAGACAGATTTTTTACACTCAAATTATATTCACTTTGTTGACAATTTGTCTGTATCTTCTGACATGAAAAAGAACAACAGACTGGAAAGTACAACCAATTATCGATGTTGTAAAAAGAAAGTGCAAATCTCTCCCTCTGAGTAAAAGATCTCAGTATTGATGAACAGATGATCCCATTTTCAGGGACCACAAGTCTCAATATGTAAAAGGTAAACCAAATCCTGTGGGTTTGAAAAATTAGATCTTTGTGACAGACATTTCTTACTACAGAATTAGCATGAGAACACGTAAATGGCCTGTTCGAGTTTTCTGGCACTTCATTGATCTTGCCATTATAAATTCATGGATCCTTTATAAGATGGACCAATTGTCTAGTGGAATGAAGCGCCAAGAAATCATGGATCTTCTAAGCTTTAAAATTTACATAGGTGAATCCCTTTCTACAGGTGCTACTGGAAATGCTCTGAAGAGGAGAACTCCTCTCCAGACTCTAGATATCAACCAAACCGGTGATCATCAAGCCACTATGAACAAAAAGAAAAGAATACCAATGGCTATTCCAACAAGAGACAGCTGCAAGACAGGAAACGCACACCTTCCAATCTGTGCAGTACAGGACAGTCAACAATTCATGAGATGTAGAAATGTTAACTGCATTGGAAAAACACGTTTCAAGTGTATTTAATGTGATGTTTTTCTCTGCATCAACAAGGACAGTGTTCTTTTGAATTTCACACATGATTTTCAGAACTTATTTGAAAAAAAAAAAAAAAAAAAATTATTATGAGTATATTTGGCAGTAGTAGTATTAAAGTACACTCATATGAAAAATATTTATTGATACTAAAAATTATACATTATTGATAAAGGACAATAAATATATAAATTTAAAAGTGGAATCCCCTATGTTATTCCCACGTCATATAATCCTTGGTGTTCCTGTACATACCAAGCTGGAACCTGATGTGCAGTCTACTGTACATGAAATTTCTAAAAATTGGAAACATTTAAAATTCCGAATAAAATATTTTTATATTCGTAATGATCATTTAAGTCAGAAAAGTCTTTATTTTCTTCAAATCGAAAGAAAATAATAGTAAGGTAATGGCACCAAAAGCTGACAGGTCACCTAAAGCTGACATGCAAGAATATTTGTTAATGAAATAAGGTTTTTATAGTGCTTCTGATAGTTCACCAACAGATAGCAGCACCAGTCAAGATCTTTGTTAGAGGTTGCAAGCTTATTTGGGTACAATCAAGTGATTTAGCTTGTGTTTGAGGGACATGTGTTTTGCTGTGTGTACATAAGAAGGTTATCAAGGGACATCCTTAAGAATTTGGTAAGAAATGTGTTTTTGATCAGTAGTTTGTAATATGAAATTCCTATGTTTTATGGTATAGGGGTGTTATGCTATTAACAGGGAAGGAATTAGGAAATGTTTCATGTAATTATAACCTTGTTTTAGTTTAGAGTATGAATGTTAGAGGGGTTGTTATGTTTAGGTTCTCAAAAAATTTGGTTGCACCTAATGATGACAGTGGTGTCAACTTTAGGTTCTGATTATGATTTTTTTTTTAATAAATTGTGTTAACAAGTAGAAAATGCCATGAATAATGGTATTAATTTTAATAGTCTAATATCTCTGGAACCTTAAGCTGGCAGTGTGTCATCTTTAGGTTCCCCGGTATGTCATCTTTAGGAAACATTTTAATTAATGCACTTTTTTTTACAAATTCAGATATGGCACCCAAAAAGATTCTGCAGTACTCAAAAGACTCACTGCTGAATGCAATAGATGCTGTGAATAGAGGAAGAAGTTACAATGCAGCAGCAAAGGAGTTTGGAATACCGAGGGCAACACTTATGGCCAAGCATAAGGGACAAATCCCAGTAGACAAGAGCATTGGGGCTCCAACTACCTTTTCTCCCGAAGATGAACAAATACTCGTTAACTGGGTATTGCTATTGCAGAAATCAGGTTTTCCTGTGTCCAAAGCGTCGTTTTTGCATTCAGTGAGAAAGTTGGCAAGTGCAAAAAAGCTACCTGTGAAGGAGTCCTTTCCTAGCAAAAAATGGTATCATGGGTTTTTAAGGCGACATGATAATTTAAGCATGCGAATATGCCAAAATCTCACAACTGCAAGACAGCAGGTTTTGAAAGAGAAAATATTCAAATGGTTCGAAGAAGTAAAAAGTTATTTCGAAGAAAATAATCTTTTGACAATCTTCCAAGATCCAAGAAGAATATTTAATGCAGATGAAACTGCTTTCTTTTTAAATCCCAAAGGAGGCAAAGTACTAGCAGAAAAAGGCTCTAAAACCATTTACCAGGGAGCAGGAAATGATGAAAAAGAAAATGTGACTTCCTTGATTTCTGGAAATGCTGCTGGGGATTTAGCACCACCAATGGTAGTGTATAGATACACTCGCATTCCTGCTGCAATAGCCAGTGGAGTTCCTGACGATTGGGCTATTGGTCGCTCTGAAAGCGGCTGGATGAACCATGAACTATTTTATGAGTATATGACAAATATATTTTACCCCTGGTTACTTCAATATCAAATTGTGCTGCCAGTAGTTGTGTTTTTGGATGGGCATACATCTCATATCTCTTTACCACTCTCCCAGTTTTGCTCAGAAAAAGGGATTGAGCTTGTGGCATTATATCCCAATTCTACTCATTTAACACAACCAATGGATGTATCTGTGTTCCATGTACTCAAAGATGCCTGGAGGCAAAGGGTACAAGAATGGAAAATGGAAAATGGGGATATGAAAAGGCAAGATTTTGCCAGAAATTTAAAGCTCATTTTGCCTAAGGCAACTCCTCAATTGCTGCAAAATGGCTTTCGCAGATGTGGATTATATCCGTGGGATGCAACTGCTGTACAAATTCCTGACACAAGAGTTAACGGAACAAGTAATACTATACCTCTTGAAAGCAGAACAGTACCACATTTAGATTGGTTGGAGGACCAAATTGGCAAAGAGAAGTTGTTAAGATTTGAAAATAATCAAGGCAGCTGGAAAGGTTATGTGGAAGATCTATCTTTATATAACCTTTGGAAACGTGTGAAATTTCCAGAAACTAGGACTAGCCCACAAAACAACCAAACATCTTCATGTGCACCATCTACCCCAAACAAGACAGAAAATTCTTTTCCTTCAAATATGAACTTCAGCTGTGATGAAGAAATGTTGGGCAACTCTACACCAAAAAAAACAAAATTTTCCATGAATGATAAGGAAATACCTCAAACTAGTTTTAAGGAGTCAGTTACTTCTGTTAACAGCACAGATTTAATTCCTTCACCTTTCAAACGAGCACTATTTTGGCCCAAAGAAAAGAAAATTAACTTGGTTAAGAGAAAAAGGGAAAAAATTCCTTCCGTAATTACTTCACCTCAAATGAGAGAATATCTGATGAAAAAGGAAGAAATAAAGGCAAATAAAGAGAAGGCCAAAGAGGAAAGGAAAGCTGCAAGAGAAGAAAAGAAGAAAATGATGTTGAAGAAAGAAAGAAAGACAAAAAAATTGCCAATTCAGGAAGAATCAGAGACTTCAAATGAAAGTGAAATTTCCTTCATGGATTCAGATATAGAGTTGAATGAAGATTCTGATGGAATGAGTGTAGAAACAATCTGTGAAAAAGATATCAAAGAAGGTGATTTCATTTTGACAGAATTTACAGGAGGGAAAAGAAATACTACAAAATTTACTTATCTATGTGTTGTGCAGGAAAAATTAGAAGACAATGTAATTAGAGTCATGGGATTAAAGAGTGTTGATGAAAGTAGAAAAATATTTGTAGCTGATGATAAAGATGTAAGTGAAATAACATTCACTCAAGTTGTAGGACTTGTGCCAACTCCAGATATATCTGTTAGGGGTGAGAGAATCCGATATGCATTCAGTAAACCACTCGAAGTAAGAGAAAAATAACTTGAGAATAAAAAACTTTATGTATTTGAAATGATCTCTGTATGTGTATGTGTTCTGTTCGGTATGTGTTCTGTTCTTGCATGTATTCTGTATGTGTTCTGTTTTGCAGTATTAGTTTTGCAAAATAATATTGATTTACAAACTATTATGTTAATATTTGTACAGAAATTCTATCATTTATTTACATAAATGAATATTTCAGTAATAATAATGATTTACTAAATCTAATTTGTGTGTTTTTTCTTCATGACATCTTTAGGTTCCTCACATGTCAGCTTTAGGAACCAATAGTAATCAACCTGTCAGCTTTAGGTGACTTAGCACTAGGCTAGTTTTTCATTTAAAAAAAAAAGTATTGGAAAAATTAAATTACTTATTATCAAGGGAGGTATATAAATCCAACAAGAACCCAACTAAGCCTGGAGAGAAAACTTTTTGTAAATATTGTGATTTTATCAGCCACTTGAAAGCAATTTTTTTCTAAACCTGTCAGCTTTTGGTGCCGTTACCTTATTTGGATTGAGGAGGATATACATCATGACCCCTCCACCTCTTTTTTTGTACACAATCTCTTTGGTAGACAATGTAACCTGCAACCTGTACAAAGGAGTCTGTCTTCGTGTATCCAAGATTCCATGATAATCACAATGTCAGGATTGACATGCTCAAAGAAAAACCGTTCAAATTTGGCCAAGGAGTTCATGTTTAGTCATTTATTCCAAGGAGATCTTATACATATACCTATAGACCTTAAAACTTTCACCCGGGACCTGTGGCGCGGGTCAGCGTGACCCGCGGCTGGTATTTTCTTCTCTGCCTGTCTGTCATCGGTTGCGATAGAGACGTGCCGATTACTGTAGCTTATCTCCTTCACCCCTCCATTATTGCGTGGTCGTTTCTCAGATTGCTTCTACAGGCCAGTAGGGAAACGTCGTTGCGGGTCACGGGGACCCATCGCGACCGCTAACGTTGCTCTGTATATTTCAACGTTTTTCTCTGAAGTGTGTGATAGTGCTAGTGTGAAGCGTTTGGTCTTCATAGTGAATGAAAAGGAGGTGGATAGAATACGTTGCCTTTTGGACGAGATTTCATCAGACTGTGACGATACTTTAGGCGGTGACGAGAGTGATCTTGGAAGTGACGTGTGCGAAAAGAAAACCAAGAAAATGAGGACCATGATATCGAGACGGAACAAACTGACAGCGATGATGAAAATACAGATTACACGACTTCAGATGATGACATTCCGTTAGTTGACAGGGGTTGCTATATAGGAGAGGACGCCTATAAATGGAAGATGGCCGAACCATGTCAGTCGCTGCGCACGAGAAGACATAACATCGTTACTCATCTTCCAGGTTGCAAGGGTGACGTGAAGGTCAACACGCCGCTGGAGGCGTGGCAGTGCTTCTTTCCGGATGCTGTTCTTCTGAAGATAGTGGATTACACTAACGTTTACATTGAAACAGTACAAAGTAATTACTCTCGTGAAAGAGATGCAAAGAAAACTGATTTGGTGGAGATCAAAGCTCTTATCGGGCTTTCGTATTTTGGCGGTGTGTTGAAGTCATCGCACTTTAATACTGAAGAGTTTTGGAGTGATGATGGAACAGGAGTCCCTATTTTTCGCATCGCCATGAGTCAACAGGGGTTCAGATTTTTGTTGAGAATGTTGCACTTTGATGACAAAAGAGATCGTCAAGTGAGAATGGCACTTGACAAGTTTGCTCCTATACGAGAGATATTTGAAATTTTTGTCGAAAATTGCAAAAAGAATTTTTGTTTAGGAGAGTACACAACCATTGATGAAATGTTATGGGACTTCCGAGGCAGATGCCCATTTCGTCAATATACGAAGAGCAAGCCTGCTAAGTATGGCATCAAGGTGTTTTCCATTGTTGACGCACGGACCTACTACGTACACTCCATGGAAGTCTACTTAGAAAAACAGCCCAATGGCCCGTTTTCTCTAGATCAATGTCCTTCTGCTGTTGTGAAGCGCCAGATCAAATCAATATCAGGTACTGGTCGCAATGTAACATTCACAAGTGTTCCGTTGTCAGTTGAACTTCTCCGCCAACACAATCTCACAATCGTTGGACAATACGAAAGAACAAACGCGAGCTTCCAGCTAGCTTTATTACCAGCAAGGACAGAGAACAACACTCGTCTCTGGTTTCGGGAAAGACTTCACAACCTTGATTTCGTACATTCCAAAGAAGGGAAAAGTTGTTACATTGTTATCAACAATGCACCACAGTAAAGCAATCGACCCTGAGACCGGTGACAAGAGGAAACCAGAAGCTATAACGTTCTACAATGCAACGAAGGGTGGAGTGGACACCGTCGACGGAATGTTGGGTAGTTATTCCGTTGCCAGAAAAAGCAACAGATGGCCCTTGACAGTGTTCTACAATATCTTAAATATAGGAGCAATAAATGCATTAATCGTGTCTGCATGTAATACCAAAGGGAAGCCGGGGATAATAAGGAGAAAGTATTTGAAGGAAGTAGCTACACTTCTGGTGAAACCATACGTCGAGTCTCGTTTGAGTACACCAGGGCTCAACAGAAAACTAAAAATGACATTATTGAACTATTCAAGGAATCTGTTGCGTGTCGTCACAATGCAAATGAAGATCAGGAAGTTCTAGAAAAAGGAAGAGATGTGAAAAGTGTCCTAGGACTGGCAACAAGACTTCCAACTACTGCCCACTATGTGAAACACCAGTCTGCGGAAAGCACGGAAAACTCACCTGTGACGACTGTCTGAAAAGTGTTTAAATGAAACTGATAGTATATTTGGGAAGTACATTTAATTGTTTCTTAGAATCCATTCTAAAACCTTTTCCCTGTTGCTTGTTCTTTAAATTATATTTCAGTTTTGAGTCACGCACAGAAAGAGTATGAATATTCAGTATGTGTGTTGTATTATTATGACAAATAAAAATAAACCATTATAAATTGTGACAATTTATTTTGGTACATAATGTGATGTAATATCACGCCTACATCAGAAAATAAAATTCATTGAAAAAAATCTCAACTAAAAGTTCTAGGAAATTTGCGGGTCATCCTGACCCACAGCAACCGCATTAAGATGCCTAACATATGCGACCTCTCCCGGGCTAAACTGTGAACACTAACTAACTGTACTTGGATTTCCAATGGTGATAACAAGAGAGAGAGGCGATACGATAGAAACTTACAAGATTCTGAATGGACACAAATACTGTGATTTTGAGGTGTTCAATAGAATCCGTAATCTGCAATTGCAAGGCCATGACCCCAAACTCACCATTACTAGGCACAGACTCCTGCAATACAAACACTTTGTGGGTAACAGGATTTTTGGAAACTGGAATAATCTACCACCAGGAGTAGCAATGGCTTCAAACATTGAAGAGGGCTTACAATAGATTAACCAATCACCATCCTACTATTGTCAAGTTAACTCACGTGGAATTGAAACTACTATTGTAACTTTTAGCTTTTTGTAACATTTGCAACTCTTGTAACTTAAATGCCATTTGGCCTTTTGTAACTCGTTAACCGTTGCTATTACTAAAATAACTTTAACGTATCATACACAATATGTCAATTACAAATCATGTTAATGATGATTCAGACTACATCAGTTCTATTGTTGTCTGTAAATACTTTAAATAAATAACAGTATTGTTTATTTGAGTTTAGGCACCAAACTTAAATACAATTCTGCGCAATATATCAAGTAGAATATCAAAAAGTAAATATATGTTCAGTGTAGTATCACTATAGTAGAGTATGTGACTAAACGAGTGGATGGAAATAGTTTGGAAGTAAAGGAGGGAAAATTTGTGATATAACATTGTAACAATACTGTACCAGATAAAGTTATAAAAAAAGTCTCACAAAATTGTAATGACCAATGTAGCGAACCACATTTCATCCCTTCCCTGGAGAATAAAAGCAACTTCAAAACCATGCAAATCAGTGCAAGTGCCAACAAAAGGAAACAAACAGTGCAAAGTGAAAGTGACCTACAAAATAAACCGTGGTCGCCACTAAATGAGACAGCCATAAAGGGCGCCTTCAAACATCAAACGACAAAAGGCTAACCATCCGAGGTATCCACCAAGCAGTATGCCACAAGACTGCCTACATCACACGACTACGCTAGACGTCGGATGTTCATATGGGGTTCTGTGGTTGAAGCGACTGGTTAGTGAACTGACGCAGGTAAACCGTCAGTGAAATCTGCTGAATCGAGCTTCTGTGGTGTCAGTTTTCGTGAACCGGAGTCAGAAATCCGCTGCCTGCATACAAAAGAGCCGAAGGGGAAAGATCCCGCAATGCAACATTGCCCAGCTTGGAGCCGCACAGAGAACGCGTGTATTCTTGGTTTTACGCATAGACATATAGTACTAGACTGGCAACGTCCTATCTCGTAACATTGGCGCTAGTGAAGCCAAAATCTTGCGCTCGCCGCCATCTTTTGTCACTACAAGTTCGTTCGCTGCCTATGCTGTACGTGTTAAATTAATGAGCTTTTTTTCTTAATTTCGAATTGTTTCCGTTGTGTTTCGTGATTTCTGACTCACTTCCACCGCCATGGTGAATACTTGCGTCGTGTTTGGATGCAATTTTTCGAATTCGCGACACAAGGGAAAAGAAATTGGAATTTCAATACACCGGTAAGTTACTACCTTTTCTTTACCTAGTTACTGAATTTTACTGACTGTTGACGATTTTTGTTAAGATTGTATGATTAAACAACTAATTAAAACTGAGTAAGAAAAGAATAAGTTTGTGTTGATTAAAGTTCCTGAGGAGTGATTTGTAAACCTAACCTCTAATGCCTTTTTGTTTTGTTCTAATTTTGATTAGTTTTCCAAAGCGAGAAGATTGCAGAAAAGCATGGGTTAATGCCATTAGGAGGGAAAACTGGCAACCAACATCTGCGTCTGGTGTTTGCTCCCAACATTTTGGTCATTGTATGTGTAAAGAATGTAATTTACTTTTGGGTCAGCTGACCTCCATTTCGATCAGGTTTTCATCCAGTTTCCCTTGATCCATGAGCAAATGCTGAGATGGTCCCTTGCCTTGCATCTGGATATTTAAATGAAGCTTTTTATCCTCCTCTTAAATGTCGATACAGAATGGGCACTAGTTCTGTTATTGACTATAAAGGAATAAAACCGATTTAAAACTTTGATATTGTTTTATTTCCCCAAAAAAATATTTCCTGTTCAATATTGGAGTTTTTATTAGCAACTGTACGTCGAACATTTGTGTTCATAGATTTTCTAAGAGTGCATTCACATATAGCAGTATATGTCCATGAGTGATAGTGTAGTGACCCAATATGGCGGGGGGCGCAATCAGTTGGCTTCAAAAAGAATCGTTCATTGCCAGTCTAGTACTATATGTCTATGGTTTTACGTTACGTGGCGCGTAAGGAACTTTTCTTCACGATGAAATATGGCACGGCTTGTCGCGTCTTTCTCAGTCGTGTCGCTAGAGAACTTTATCTGCAGCACTACTTGATACGGTTGCTACATGCGACATTGGTGGCACGGACGAGAAAGACGCAATACGCCGTGCCATATTCCATTGTGAAGACAAGATCCTTACGCGCCATGTTACGAAAACCCAAGATAAGACGTGCACCTCGCTGCATGGGATGCGCAGATCCTAAGCTGAATACCCGACTAGCGGACAAGAGCTCCCACGTGCAAACCGCGCCAGAGCGCAACCCGCGAACGCCCCGCGAGCAGCTTCTTTTTTTCTCGAAAGAGGTAAAAACGTGATTTTGAAGACCATGAAAGATCTGGGGGTGGAAAAAACTTAACTTGCAGCAAACGCGTGCCAAGATTACGCTTTGTAACAAATAGATTAGTATATTCAGGTATTTGTCTACCCAAGAAGCCGATAATATTTTTGATCACACCAATGTTGTTGCAACCAGACCAATGTAATTGCACACCTTACATAATGAAATACGGTTGAAAAATCGCAAAATATAATAATCTGCAGCAAAATTTGAACTTCAAATAAATTATGTCAAAATGTTCAGTCATCTCACTTGTACCGAACTACTTTGAACTTGATGCTTTTTTTTTATTAATTCGTTGCGTCGTTGTTGATGCAACGCGTCTCTTAACTCTTGTTGGACGCTGAGCGCTTTCTTCTGGAGTAATCCTCCGTTACTGAGTATACTATACTGAATCATGCATACTATATCAAGTCTCGTCACGTCGCAGTCAGTCAGTGCCTTCGGCCAGGGGCTCGACGCCGTTAGATCCCGGGGTTCCTGGCCGGTCACCCAACCAGGAACCTGCGAGTCTCGAATTCGCTTAACCTTCGTGACTACACGGAGCGTAGTAAACGAATTCGGCTAGCGCCGCCGGCTTGTCATCTGGAAGCCTAAAATTCACTAACAACAGCAACCTGTAGATGGAACAAAACTATACTAGACCTCATACTAGTGCTCTTTACTACTCTTTACAAACTCTACAATGTTATTGCATGGTTACCACTATTGCGGATCGCGGATTTGCAAAGTATTTTACAAGAGAAGAACACACAGCGATGTTTTTAGTCTTTTTAGTGAATGCATGTAGTAAAGATGTTAAGTGTGAATTCTATTTTTCATATTTAAGAAACAATTCCATTAAAATTCCTATTAAGATTATTTAAAACTCAGAAAGAAATAATATGCCACAGAATCTTGAAGTTAATATGCATATACACTTTTTGAAGCTTTCATTTTTTCTCTTTCATTAACCAAAAAAATAGTAGCAACAAAAGATCTAGATGGACAAGTTCTAATTATCATAACTGAAGTGTTTGAGTGTAAAACATTATAACCCACACCAAAACACTCAAGTTATAAGCAAGTGAACATTTAGTTCCAAGTTGTTTACATGAAATACTTAAAAATGACAAAACCAGGGCCAATCTGTGAGCCCTAGATTGAACTATTTAAGCGTCACAGTGCTTAGAGAATGTACTGTAGGAATTGCAAATATATAGTATCATACTACAATCCTGACAGTTATCATCCATGAAACTCAATCCCTTGAAATATATATTAAAAACACACAACAAATCTTACAAACTAATTTGCTATAATGTAACTCGACTTCAGAATTTCAACTTCAAATAAAACCTAAAAACACTGCCATTGAACAGCATATACCAAATTACTTTGTCCTTGATATTTTTCATATACTGTATATTCCTAACATTTTACACCAGCACTCTTCAGCTATGTCATGCAACCAAAGTTGCTACTATCTGCAAGACAGATATGCATAGCAGTTTACAAGTACCGAGCAAATTAGTAAAGTTATAAATTTTTGAATTCAATTTATTACTGTTACTTGAACACATCTAACAAAGATTAAACATAAGAGAGAATGAGGCACTAGCAAACAATCCAGATTAAACTGTCAAGCCTAAATTAATTTGGTATAGATTCAAAGTAACAATGACTTGCTACTTTACATTACATACTACCAAGAAAAGGTAAACATCACAATAAGAAAGAAATTTTCATAGTTTCCTTTCTCAGACAAACACACTAAACCACGGGTCGGCAACATTTTCATTTAAGTCCCATTCTCAAAAGTTTATGAGCTGCATACATGCCAAACTTTTTTTTATTCAGTTTCTTATCTTTAAAAGCAGACACACTTTTCAACAAATGAAATGGATCAAATAATTCCTAAGTTATATAAATATGTAACTTGGTAACTATTGTTCATTAAAGGCTTTTAGCTACTAAAATTTCATCTTATTACAGAACTGAAACTAGCTTCACAAGGATATTGTTATTATGGAAATTGAGAGGTTCAGTTGACACCGGCATTTGAGAAATTTCCTTCTCTTCATAACCGCAGACCAGTTTATTGAAAGCAAAGTGAATTTGTGGCATGTAACACAGAAATTAAAAACCTTGCTAGTTATATTTACAATGACCAAAACAGTTTACGACCTGCAGGCCATAAGAGATGGTTTAGCAGGCTGCAGGTTGCCGACCACTGTACTATACTACAGCATTCTCTGCTTACCACTGGAACACTTGATACAGCAAATTATTAACAATTCGTGCAGTATGCATAAACAATACACACAGATGCACAGGTTCACAGATTTACCACAAACCAATGTACCAAAATCTGTAAATGAACACATATTTATTTATGTGGAAATATATTCCAAATAATAAAGTAATGTTCTAAAAATAGGAAACTTACTTACAGAGAACTTTCCGCTAAAGGTTCCTCACACAAAGCAAAAATTGAAGATAGCTGGAATATTGTCACATGTTCTTCCAGTTCATAAATTTTATCGTTAGTTCAGTTACACTAGAATACATTAAGAAAGGTAGAGAGTAACTTCAACTCACATTACTTTTGAGTTTTACATGGAAGTTACACTTCACATGAAACTCCCTTTTTTCTGTATTCTTGCTACTTCCAGTGCACAGATGGAAATGGTTTTGCCAGAAGATACTATTTAACTTAGAAAGAAATGCAGAAATAGGTTCAGATTCTACAATTCATTTCCTTGGAATCCCTGTCTGGCATTAAAATTAAACATTACAAAAAAACATTAACTTATCCTCCACCTCCTCACATTGCAAATTATCTTCTAACATACAATAATCTCAGGTGAGTCACAAAATCCAAAGCTCAAAGCACTGCGAGTTTCTAATGTCCAACGTAAGCTACATTATGCAGACCATCATGGCTTCCTCAATTTAATGATTGTAGAACAGGTGTTCAAAATCCTCTTCACAAACTCCACTATTTTTCCTAAACAAAGAAAAAAACAACTCATTAGGATATTCGTAAACCTCTCCTATATTCATAGCCGCACTGTAATTCTCATTAACATGCATGTGATTAATGACATTCGTAAATGCACAACTTTTTTTATGAAATGTAATGGATGTAGTAAACCTATTTTCATCTTTTTATAACAAAAAATTACAAAAACCAAAAACATCAATTTTTTGCGCCATTGTGAGAAATGTATAGTTAATTGAACTCGAGTAAACATGAATAACTTACTTCCCTCAGTTACAATAGCAGGGACATCCCAAGCTGCAGGGTAAGAATTTAAGCATAGCCCCTAAATAAACTATATTCCTTCATTCAACATTACAAAATATTGAAGTAACAGCTCAAAGACATCAAAGCCATAATCTGGAATTTCTCACAATCCTCTATTAAAACTTAAGAGATGGATTTACTATATGGTTAACACTATTATTAACCTCAAAAAACTTTGTTTATTGCTAATCTTGTATCTGCAAGATGCATGATGAAAATTTCAAAATATTTCCAATTTTTACATTAGGAAATGCACAGCTTTTTTATGAAATGATGTACATAACTACAAGTAAACCACTTTTCATCTTTTCATAATAAAAAATTACAAATGCTTTGTGAAAAATATTATGTAGATACCTTGTTAGTTTCTAGGAAAGAATTACCCATTTATTTTACACCATAAGAAACATTCTACAATAATAAAGGCTACATAGAAAATAGTGTTAATTAATAAATTCTAAAGAAGAAATTCATTCGTATTTTCCATTCACCCAATTTCACGTATCATACTCATTACTACAAGAAAAGCACAATGCTACAGGTATAACATTTGTCTCACAAGTCTTAAAGACTCTCTAACAACCTTTTACTTATTATTCTCATCCATGTCATCACAGTGCATTTGTTGAACTCTGCTACATCATTTGGGCAATTCAAATTTTTTTTAAATCTACGCAAACATGAAAAAAACCTATGTAAATACTGTTAATTGTGTATCTACAATTCATGTGCAAGTATTTTTGAAGAGATCATCATTTGTAGCAAACAAGAAAAACTGATTAGCTTTACTATCTAGAATGAGAATATCACAAAATTACGGGTAAGAACAGTAAGCGACGATTAATCAAAAATACTTACGAATTTATCTAAGGTACACTGGCCTGTGACCATGACGACCTTTACTTAAGAGTGCTCGCACTATAATGTTTGGCCCCCAGTGATTTAAGAAAGAAGGTGGAGACATCCCTACAGCCGCACTAAGTTATAGAAAGAAGTCGACGCGTACCTCACCGATACAAAGATCGCATTCGAGCGGTAAGACAATCTTTTGGCCATCATGAAAATATTTTAATTGCAAAACAGACAAAACGGGTCGTGTTATTACATGAAATAAAGGGAACTGCCCCGAAGTATATATTTCAGTAGTTTGAGTGAGTAGCTGAGTTATTTGAAGTTTATAAAATGCTTGTATTAAATACCAATACACGAAAACCTATATAAAACGATTTTCTTACCATGCACCGTTGTTCTTCCCTCCTTCCGAAGACTATCAATGGCGCGAAGACTTCAGCCATGCGCTTTACAAAGAACGAAGAAGTCTATATTCGTAGACTTCGTGCGAACACAATCTGCGATAATTACACGTGTCTCGCCACTGCGCTACACTGCCTCTTCGCGCCATTGTCGATAACAGCACAAACACAACCAGTCCAGAGAGTAATATAACTCACAACGACCAACATGAGTAGAAGTCATGATGTAAGGGTATTATAGTAGTGTTGGGATCCGGTGGTGCCCCAAACTGTTGATTGAACCGTTTGTTCGATTACTTTTCCTAACGATTCGTTGAATCGTTGAAATCGTTCAAATCGTTCACCAATTGTGACGGTATCTGCGCTGTGATTGGTGGATCACAGTTATTGAGGCGGCTCTTTGAAAATCGGAGAAAATGGATATTCATGAATAATCTAATTAATATTTCATAAATCATAGCATGTTTAGTACATCTTGAAAGAAACGAACGTTATGAATCGTTTTAATAATCAATGATATCATCTTTTATGTCAAACTGCCCAATTAATCCGAAGATCGGTTCCAAATGGATGTAGTAATACAAATGCATGGAAGAAGTATAATTACTCAAGGAATATTTATGAAGTGAGTTGTTTCTTTTACACGACTCCAGTTATTTGTGGTTTATTAGTTTTCAATGTAAATTAAATAATAGAACCATTGTTTGTAAATGAATTCTTTAATATACCACACTAGGAAGTTGCACGTTGCTTCGTAGAAGCCTGAGGTTCGCTCTCACGGTTCGTGAGTCACAAAGTCGATTCACTATTCACTAGCGCCACCACGGAGCAAACGTACCATCGAAGAACTACATGGACGACGGACCGAATCACACCGGTGTAACGAGTGCAACTGTCCCAATCGCAATTGAAAACGCGGGAAAATGCGGTGGCAATGTGGGCGGAGGCACAATGGAGGCTCTTTCGGGAACATGGCGGCAATTTCAAAATTAGTCATATCCACGGAACGAAATAATTCCGAATGTATTGTTATGACAACACGTACTTACAATATGTCAGATTAATTACAATTAAAATAATACAAGTTATTGTGTTTATTGATAATTTAACCTGGATAGCTACCAGTAAATATCAGTCAAACAAACAGAGAAATCAATAAAATGACTGGACTTTATAGAATAATGGCTATGTAAATTTGTAATGAGATGTTGCTAATCTTGTAGGCCTACCTTTAATATTTCAGATATAACTATAAAATGTCTGCCTTGTCTTCTCAAACCCACGTTTATCTGAAAAATTTAGGGTTTTAAGCACACATGACCAATAATGTACCTACCAATTTTGAATATATTTGTCTCAATGACACTCAATATCATTCATTGCATAAATAATATTCAGGAGACATTATTCAGTCCCCTCCATTAGCACAATGGGTTGTTTTCTCCCTAAAATATATTCTATAGGTGATGTGTTTAGCACTATCTGCACAAAATGTTTAAAGAAAAAAATTGGAGGCTTTTAGAGAAAATGTCATTCCAGCATTTCTAAAAATGCGGAATTTTGAGCTCATTTTCACAGCAAAACCTGTTTTCGAGAACCTTCTTTGACATCACGTGAAGTACTTGTACTCACAAATGCAATAATATCTACAAACAGATGTAATAATGTAAATATTAACAATGTGAGAGATATTTAGAAAATACCATAAATCATTAAAAAAAATACATTTGTTTAATTTTTGAAAGAACAAAAGAATACAAAATGATGCCAAAGACAAAGAAGAAAAAGATGACAAAATGGTGTTTATGTCATCTTAACGCAGCTTTTAGCTTTAACTGTACAAACAGTTTGAAGAAAAAATCTGGGGCCATATTTGAGAAAATCTAGTTTCTAAAAGTTTTTGATATTGCCCATATTTCACTGAAAATTACACAAATAATATTAATTTTTTTTTTAAATTTCTATAAGATTTGTTAAAGAATTAATTGTGGAAAAAACAATTATATCTGAAGAAAAAATAATATATTCAATATTGTATTTGTAGGAAGACAAAATAAAATTTCAAACTTTTCCAATTTTTGATGATGTAGGGGTATCCATGAAAATCAAATCAATGTCATCTTTATAAATGTTTTTCACTTTACCCTTACAAGAAATTTAAAGATAAAATGGAGCCGTTTTTAATAAAGTTTAGAAAATGTCGCAGGGGCTTCATTTAAAGTACCCCCAAAATTCAAAGAATTCTTCTCAAAATCGCAGGGCTTTGAGTCACACCAAATCAATGGGGGAATTCATTTTGAAAACAATCCTGTGAAAAGCACTCAGTTTGTGTAGAACACATACGAACTGACAAACGTACAGATGGACAGATCACAGACAGACAGGAAAACACATTTTTGTTGTTGTAAGTATGTGCAAAACATATTTCCGTTAAAATCTCGAAATGGTTATTCCACAGCACTGAAATACAAACTCACTGATTAAGAAGTATTACTTGACGAGAAGTCAACCACATTCCAATATTGTGCTCTAGAGAATAATGTATGAACAACGAACAATAAGATAACACACACATATCAGGAGTGTCTTTAGCATGCAGCTCATGTCAAAATATTAACAATGCACATGCTGGGACATGCATTTTTAGTAAAGAGGCTATCAATTTTGTACCCTACATTAATCACTCTCATCTCATAAAAGAGAAAGACTTTCATATTTGCATTACTGATTAAACTACAATAAAAACAAATATGTAATGAACATATTGCAGCCCCACTGGGAATTAGAAAATGTTTATAAAATGTCTGAAAGTTATTCCAATAAAACTTTAAAACCTTAAACAGTATAAAATTTTACATTGCAGTGACTTCAATATAAATTGCCTCACACAATTCAGTAATGCAAATCTATTCAAAACCTAGTAAGTTCATACCATCTATAAACAACCATAAATACACCAACCCGAGTATCCAAAAATAGTAGCACAGCTGTAGATCAATTGATACTAGACAGGGATGACCTGATGAGGGGATAGCTGTGGCAACTCGCCCAAGGCCCTGATTTAATTAGGTTCTTGATTTATTTTTTTTTTTTCATTTAAAAAAATAAAAATTTATTAATTTCTAACTAAATTAAATGATATGAGTTATTTCTGATGTATGTAAAATGAATTATGTTCATGAACTGAGGGAGAAAGGAATTTTTTTATTTTGAAATGAGGACCTCTCATAGATCAATTGCCCCATGGCCCTGGTGTTCCCTGGGCACCCCTGATAATTGATTCAAATAACTATAGTATTTCTTTTGTTACAATTAACCATACATTTCAGTGTCCACAATGCCCAGATTCCAACACTTCAAACAGAATGAAAAATTACAGAACAGACAACTTACCAAGAAACCCGTAACTAAGAAACATAATGAAAGTCCAATACTTGCTCAGATTACAAAATGGGAATACAAGGCAACCAATACAAATGATAAGTTTAACTCATTCATAAAAATATTCTTAATACACTATCAATGCCCCTTTATTTGCAAAAACATCCAAATTTATAAAACCAAATAATGGACAACAGAAGGAATCAAAGTGTCATGTGAAAGAAAATGTAACATGTATAAAATATTAGCACATAACAAATGTAACTTATTACAACTTCATTATCTACAACAAAACATATCATTCAAACCTAAAAAAGTAATCAAACAAGCCAAAATTATGACACATGGAAAGTAAATTGCAAATGCACCTAACAAAATAAAAGCTCTGTGGGACCTTATCAAAATGACTACACCTAGCCCCAACTAATAATAATAGAAACTAGAGGTGCTACAACCGCACGTACTTTCTCGCGATATTCTTAATGGCTGTATTATAGTATTAAATATGATAATTTGTATCATTCACTTCAACTATCATTGGAAAAATTCTTAAACAAATGAAACATGAAAAATACACCTTTTTTAATTCAAATGTCTAAACGAAAACAATTGTTTGCTATTGACTTCAGTGTATTCACGTTCTACATATATGTACCAACGATGCACGAAGCGTATTTTGGCCGTAAATAAAATTGTTTATATTAACGCGAACAAAAGGCAGCCGTCATAATCTCCTTCTGTTAACAGTGCGGCGTTTCAACAATGGGTTGCAACAAGCAACAATTACATCTAATTCATATGGGATACACATTTTACCAATTAGCATTGTTGATACCGCTAGCAAGAAACTTAAAATGGATAGACAAAAATAATAATTAAATATGATATTTTTTATATTTTCGAAATTACTGGATTTGAAGTGCATTACTCTTCATTCCCACTCATTAAGCAAAGTGAAAATTATCTATTCGTTTTCACATTTAACTCAAGTAAAGGACGCAATTTAAAATAGATTTTAAATAAAATCAAAAAAAAATTTGTAAATGTATAAGGAAAGCTCAAATGTAAGAAACGATCAAAGAAATATGAAATAATATACAAATTCTATCTTATGAAGCATCCAACTGGCTGGAATTATGTTCAGCAAGCGCAGTAAATTCGGAGCGGACTGTTTGTCGCAAAATTACACAAAAATTCTCACATTTTCAAAAATTCAACATGACCTTATTTGAAGATCTGTTTTTGATGAAAGCATTTCATTAACAAAAAAATGCATCTTTACAATTGTAGTTGTAGGAATTCACCGAATTTTTTTAAGTTTTCGAAAAAAAAGGCATTTCAACGAACATGAGACCGCACCATTCCCTCAAAATTCTGTGTCGTTTTCAAGAAAAAAAGGTTTAAAGAAAATAAAAATGGCCCATATTTCACGCAAAATTACGCGAAAAATACTCAAATTTTCGAAAGATTGTACGTGACTTTATTTCAAAATCTATCTTTAAGGGACAGATTACATTAAGGGAAAAAACCTCCATCTTCATAATTGTAGTTGTAGGAAGACACCGAAAAAGTTTTGAATTTTTGAAATTTTCGAAAAATCAGGGTTTTTAACCAACATGAGACATGCACATCTTCAACGTCCTTAAACTTTTGAAAATGTCCAAGGGGCTTCATGTAAAGCACCTCCCAAAATTAAAATATGTTTCAAATTCAAGGGTCCAGTTTCCAAATTCAAGTCCAGTTTCCCTGATCCATTGAGCAAATGCTGAGATGGCCCCTTGATTTGCTCCTGGACGTAAATGTAGCTTCACTATGCGCACGTTTTGTTGAGCTTTCCTTTTGCTTGTAGTGGTAGTAGAGCTTAGGGTGAGTTTCTATTTGTTAGCAATAGAGAAAAATCAAATCCGTTCGTTTACCGTTACAAATAAGTTTTCTATAATTCGGTAACGAAAATATCAAGATTTTGAAATGTTAATCTCTCGCTTTTTAAAGTTTATTATTATTATTATTATTATTATTATTATTATTATTATTATTATTATTATTATTATTGTTATTATTATTATTATTATTATTATTATTATTATTATTATTATTACTACTACTACTACTATTTTTCATCTTTCAACTATTAATAGTTAAAGAGTTGGGAAGGGATTCTGAAACTCAAGAAAGCGTGCGCAGATGATTTTCTCCCCCCCCCCTACGTCACATACAGTTTTTGACTGTTTTTTACTAAATAAATAAATAAATAAATAAATAAATAAAGGGACCGCGACATCTGCCATATCGATTGGGGAACATCAATTTTGGAGAAAGTTTACTAAACGGTTTATCTCATAGCATTGTTGACAGACAGACAGACGGACAGACGTTTTGCCGTCAATCGATTTTTCGGAATCAAGAAACCACAACACATGGATTCTGGCTACACCACGTGTTACATGATTTTTTCTGAATTTAATAATAGGAGTTATCCACTTTTTTCGTTAACAGGTCCCTGTAATGAGAGTTTTTGTGCTGAAAATTCACGGTTTTTTCGCGCAGCGAAAGCTTACTGCGTAAGTGGTAGCGAGAAAGTAAAAAAATATGCAACTCTACTACAAAAACAAAACTTTACAAGCCTCACAAGAAATAGATGACATATTCAATGGCCAATTTTTAACAATTCGTGAAAAATTAATCCTCCAATTCTCTCTAAACAATAAAACACACCAACCTAACACTAATGTAGTAACACAAATCATCAATTCTATATTTTTAAATGACACCCTCTGAAATTTTTAAAAACAAAGCACAAATGGAGAATAAATTCCCAGTAAGCCTGGACAACATTCGAGATTTTCTTATCAAACACGGTGTTTCGTATATATAGTGCAACCACACTTCCGTATTTGCAATTACTCTCTAAAAACGGGCATTTCCCCAGATGTATTCAAAATGGCAAATATTAAACCATTGTTTAAAAAGGGCAATAAATGTGATCCAATGAACTATAGACCTATCTCCCTGTTATCTGGATTTTCAAAAATTCTGGAGGCTTTGCAATGATAGACTCAGTTTCTCAATGCAAATAATGTCTTCACAATTGCACAACATAGCTTCAGGAGTAACAGATCCACAAGTCACTGCCATATTCTCCTTTTTAAATGACATACTTGTTGCATTAAATTAGAAGGAAATTCCTATTGTGCCTCTGACCGGGAAGTCCTAGAGTTCGAGTCCCGATTGTAACAGGATTTTCGTCACTAGCTAGGTGGAATTTAGTTGCTGGCCGGAGGAGAATTGCTGAGTCTGCTGTGACCGATAGTTTTCCGTGGTTTCTCTGATCAACACCAGGTGTATGCACTACCCTAACAAACGGGCCACGGATCGCGCGCGATCTTTTCTTCCCCTTTCCTTGTCATATCCTTCCCCATTACTTACACACACACAGTTATATGCAGTAATACACACACACTTATATGTATAATCTACACACACACACACACACACACACACACACACACACACTTATATGTAACACATGTACATAATCTACTAATAATACATACCGACAGACTGGTCGAGAGTTTACAGCTTGTCCGGGTTGGGTCGGTGCCACGCTGGTGGAAGATACCTGGTTAGGGAAATCCCCGCTAGCCGACGATAGGTAGGTTGAAAAAATCCCAGCAAGCCGACATAGATTGGTACCGGATCACACCATCCAACGAGCCGGAGCACACCTTCAAGATCACTGCCACATCCCGCGATGAAACTGTGGACTACACTTACGGAACTAATGACCTTAGCCGTTGTCGCGCCCCGATTCATTGATCACTCATTATTCTATAAGAAGGTATACGCGTGGAGCTCAGAAAGGCGCAGTCTTTCTTGTACTAGTTTCCTTATCTCTGTAGTGTAGACTCTCTTTTCGGTTTTGCCTCACCCTCTTTTCACCTGCAATCTAGTACTCCCTCTTAAATTATATTTTTCACGTTTTCTCAATTTTTTCCCGGATCCTCAATAATTGAAACTAATCGTGCTACAGAATGGCACAGACTTTCTCGTAGCAACGTTTTCTAATTTCCTTGGTGTGGACTGGCCCCATCTCTTGGTTGGACTGGTCTTGCCCCTGGCCTTTCTTGGACTGGTCTTCCTCTGGCTAGCGAGCCCAAAGTACATTATTTTGAAATTGTCGCAATTTTTCGGTTTCCTAATACTAGAACCGAAATATTATTTTAAGAATATTAAAGAAAAGTGAAATCTCGTCATAAATGGCAAGTTTCATTAGAAAATTTGAAGCCGTTTCTAAGAAAATTGGCTTTCAGCGTCACTGTAAACGCGAAAATTGAAGTTCTTTTTCACAGGAATCTATTGGGTTTTCGAAAAACTTCATTTGAAGTCATTAGAAGCACTTCCACTCACAAATGCAATAATGTATACAAATCGCTGGATATGTGTATATTAACGACGTGAGAGATATTTTTTTAAAAAAAATACGTTTTTTCCGGGTCTACATGTAAAGTACCCCCAAATTTTAAAGAATGTTTTTTCAAATTTTCTAAGCTTCAACTAGAGACAGATAGACAAAGGTTTCTTCAATTTGGAACAAATCCTACGCATGGTTTAGGCGCTAGTAGTGTTCACGGACCGACGGTCGGACCGACGGTCGGACCGACGGTCGGACCGACGGTCGGACGGACGGACAGACGGATGTTTTGCTTTCAATTGGTTTCTCAGCATCAACGACCCACAAAACTGGCATTCTGACTACACCACGTGTTAGAGGATTTTTTTATCTTATTTTAGCGACGGGATTTATTGAATTTCTCGTTATCATGACCCGGCAATGACTTTTTTCTGCCAAAAAGTCTCCGTTTTTTTGCGTAGCGTTACATAACTTCCTCAACACTACGTATATTATCCGTATATACGTACGTATACGAGAGAGTCAAAAATAATTGAATTGAAATGTGACTAAGAATATTTTAGAAGCGCAAAACATGGTCATATATATTAAATTTTCATTGAAACATTGTGAGGCGTAGAAAATAACGTTTGAGCGATTCGGGAAAGGCGCAATTTGAAGCTCATTTTCATCTAAAACTGTCGAGTTTTCGACAAACTTCATAAGAAATTATTTGAAGCAATTGTACGCATAAATGCGATGATGTATTTACAAAATTCCCGCAATTCCGTAAACCAATTTTTCGGTCTCAAGGTCAAACGAAACATAAATTCTGACTTATTATTTTAGAGGAAGTAATTTACTATAAACTGGAAGATTTTATATCCACTTTTGCTGTAAGACACCGCATAGGGTTGATTGTAAAGAGTTTTTCCGACAAAAAATTGCAGTTTTTTTCATGCCACAGCATTAAAATATCCTCTCTTCACTGCATAATATCGCAGTCGGTCCTGAAAGTAAAAATTGGAGGAGAATAGGTAACATCCACTTCATGATTGAAATATGCATGAGATATGTTAATTTGCACTAGCTTGGGTATTTTCGATGTAGACGAATCAGCCACGATCGTGACTCTTGATAGTCCTAGCTGATCGATTTTCAACTGTTATGGTCATTTGCCTATTGGTGTAGTGAATATTTTATTCTGGGAGCTGTCAGAGTGCCTTCACGGCTGGATGGTGAGATCCGGCGCCGAGCTATACGACGTCATGCGGAGTCTCCTTCTCCAGGTATCTGTGCCAACGGGGTACTGCCCCAGCCGCTTCAACTTCTAGTAAGTCGCCGACATGTGTGGTAGTGTTGTAAGTAGAGTATTTGGGGACAGGATAGGACACGGAAGAAAGATCGCGCGTGGTCCATGGCCTTTTGTTAGGTACGGTACTACACTGGCATACGAGTTGTATTGAAAGAGAAACCACAGAAAATGACAAAGCAGCAGACCGCTAGAAAATTTTGATAAAGAGTAAGTTTTTGCGTAAACTCGATAGTTTTTGTTTAGATACGAACAAAATACAAGAGAAAGTGTTCTTTTTTATTGTTTTTGTTATAAATCAATTTCCAAAGGAAATATTATTTGGAAAACTTCAGATTCGTATTCAGCGCCCCAAAAAACATATAAATCGAAAAAACAAATCTACATCACATGATTTAGAACAGTATTTCCTGAGCGCGTAATGAAGGCCTGGTTCGGCAGTGGCACAGCTGTGGCACGGGAAGATAGTATCACTCGGCAATAGGGGTTATCGGCCTGCCCCCTGAGCGAGCGTAGGTTGCATTGCATTCGCTCGCTTCGCTTCGACTCGCCCCTCGCAATGGAACGCTCTGACAGAACCATCGCTTGACTTTCACGTTCTCGTGTGGGTAGTACAGAGAAGATATTGTTAAGTTTTCCAAAATGTATATAGTATCCTTTGTTTTGATTTGAGTATTTGATAAAATTTTAGGTCCAGGAACGCATCCCAAATTACTTATTAATTTAATTGAAATAATTATGTACTATTTATAGGATAATTTAATAATTATTCCCAAGGTACCGGATCTCTGTTTCGTCGCGTACCGCCAGAAATCAAGCCCTGTTGAATTTTATATATATATATATATATATATATATATATATATATATATATATATATATATATATATATATATATATATTCACACACACACACCGAAAAAGTGAGTTGTTTTCAAAAACTTACTTCTCCGACGGTCCGTCAGTGGGCAACGCTGGGATCAAATTTGGTCATGGGATATTTTCCAAAATTTACATTCTCCGATCCATCTCTCAAGGTCTTGTTATTTGGAAAAGCGATTTAAAAATCTAGTTCTTCAAAAAACTGGAAGAGTTTATAAACAAAAAAAAACAATGTTCTTACCACCTTCTTTCCACTACGTCTCAATACTTTTACTTGCCGTCCGTGCACTCTGTTGGTGTGACACAAAATCTGCTCTTTTTGGACCGGGGAAATATTAATTTTGCAATATAATAGAAAAGCTCCCCGAGTGTACTTGTTGCTTTGTTGCAAAATCCCAATGCTTCTGAAAATAAAATCGCCGATTCAGGAGAAAGTCTTTTCGTACATAGACAAAAGATTTTTTGGCAAATTCCTGTTTTATCTTTTTTGAAGTAGACACTTAAAGTTCATTGTATAGTCTCCAGAATCAAAGACTTCACAAATTACAGGAACAGTTTTCACAGGGCCTAAAATGCAGTGGCGGATTACCTACTAGGCAACATAGGCTGTAGCCTAGGGCGGCAAATTTTTAGGGACGGCAAATTTTATTTTAGAAAGTCGTTTTTTAATGTTTTATAGTAACGTTTTATATGCATTGATTTAAGTTCTTCTCACATAACATATTTTTTTAGGATTCTCCTTAAAGCCAGTTTATAAAAAGCTGTGCAAGGGTTTGGCAACGCCGCGTACCCCTTCCACCAGCTGTCAAGTACACCGAAGTATTAATCGGAGAATATTATGGTGGTTTCTATTTTAACTCTTTTTTCATAACCTGTAGTTATAAAAATGAGTGACGGAAGAATTAGACACAGCGGTTCTGAATATCGGAAACGAGCTCGTGAAAAGCAATATCGAGAAGAAGAAGAAGAAGAAGTTTAAAAAAAACACCAAAATGAGATTAATTTTTTAAGAAAAATGTTACACCAATCGACAGCAAATCGGTATAGTAGTAGAATTACGAGCATGAATTTGAAAAATAATATATACAAATAGACTATTTTTAAATTTATTAATTGGGTAACCTTTTATTTATTGTATACGTTGTTATTAGATAAGTTCTACTTATGTTACTGTGGATCCCCTAAAGAACCCAAGCGAATTAAACCTAGATGATAATTCTGACACAATTTCAGGTAAAATAAATTCTGCTATTTTTATTTTATAGATATTTATGGATACTAAATGTTTATACAATACTTAAATAATTTTAATAAACATAAATATAACAGATTAAAAAATTATTTGCGTTCAGTTATGTCAGAAGATAGATTAAATTATCTTGCCGTTTTATGTATTGAATCCAATTTAACATTGTCTTTAGATTACAACACTTTAATTGAAAACTTTGCTAGCAAGAAATGAAGACATAAACTTCTGTAAACAATCTTATAATTAAATTTGATAAAATTAAAATTTTATTCTAGATAAAAATAACTATTTTTGTAAAATAATTTTTAATGTTTATTCACCCACATGGAATTGGTACTAAATAGCTATTTGATTTTTATGTAAATATTGTGTTTCACAAGGGGTCAGGAAGGGCGGCATTTTGGCTTCAGCCTATAGTCGGCCATCAAGTTAATCCGCCACTGCTAAAATGCATATTTCAACGTTTAACTTCACCTCGATCTCAGGAGTAACAGAATTTGGTGTCACTAGACCAATTTACACAAAGAGTATTATTATCGTTGTTTCGCTGTGCATTAAAAATTCTAACGGGTCAAACCTCCGAGGACGACTCAATTAGCTCACTGTCAATTATCTCTAAAACGAATGAATGAATGCATCGAACAAGTGCAGAAGTAGAAAGATCATTCATAATGACATCTGCTGCCGAAGTAGTAATTCTCAAGTTAGAGTTGATTTCCATCACAAATAATAGTGCACGGGAACATCGGCTGCTTTCGTGAAATCCTCAACAGCGTTAGAACTCTGAAGAAATTGTTCACCACCACTGTCCTTCCTTGAGGAAGGCAACTCGGTGAGTAGGGAGCGACAACATTCCTCATAACTAGAGCTCGAAGGTTCACATATTTATTTCACCTACAATAAGCTAAGCGAAAGGCAGTTATTTTCACGAAAATAGGCAAGTAAACAGGCGTTTATTGTGGCTAAAGTACGGGTGCAAAAAAGGTATTAAACAGTGAAAAATCACTCATTAAAAGGTACAATTTTAAAACACTACTAAATAAAATGTTTCAAATTTTTATTCTAACAAGTGAACATCAGCACTTACATGGAAGGAAACGTCTCCATCGTTCTAATCTTGATTGCACATGGCCACCCGATATGATTAATAATTTTTTTTACTCGCGACGCTATCTCGACGAAAATCACTCTTGTGAACTCCCTTTCGAATCTTGGAATCAGTGAAAAAACGTGATTATAGTTTTCGTTCATTGCGCCTGTGTAATCCTCAGCAATTAGATGGGCATGATCGTAATTCACATACACAGAGCTTTGTCCTTAAAAGGGATCGGAGGCCAAAGTCATTAGTAGAACGGGATTCCTCGTGAAAGAACAAAGCCTGTCGGCATCGATGAAAGACAACAGCAATCTTGACTGGTATCATCTTCCATTCTCATTTAGATTTTTAACACTACCTGGCTCTGGACCCACAGCAGAGAAAGACAAAACGCGACAGTACCTTCGTTTTGTCCAGACTTGTAGGTATGTTTCCAGTTTGATCGAGATCGGTGCCAGAAGAAAGTAAGTGAAATAATAACGAAAAAGGATGGAAAATGATTATAGTTATTATATAGGCATTAGATTATAGTAATTAACGAAACGAGTGGATAAAGAAGGGTATAAAAGCATAAGTGGTATGTTCAAGAAAGCGAGCGACGATAGGAGCGAGATTGTTTCATTTACGAGTACAAATTATACCCCCTTAATAAACATGTTCCATTCAATATCTTTGTTTAAATAAATAAGGATTCACTTAATAAACCAAACATTACAAAAACGATTATTCCAGTCAATTTAACTGTACATTTGTAGCAGACGTTTCGACCTAAATTGTAAGGTCCTCTTCAGTGTCTGTTTTATTCTATTAACACTCATGTAAAATAAAATGTAATGCTTGTAACTGATTGGTTGATGTTGACCTTTCAGACACTGAAGAGGACCTTACAATTTAGGTCGAAACGTCTGCTACAAATATACAGTTAAATTGGCTGGAATCATCGTTGTTGTTGTTGTTTTAGCAATATTTTTTCGTTTACATTTAAGAATAATTTAAATTGTGAAAAATTCAAGAACACATTTTCGATTTGAGGCACATATTTGATGACTTATTGCTTCTGAAAAAGGCCTATTTTAGTGGGCCGTGCATTGTGTACACAGTATCACTATTGTGGTTTAGAGGTTAAAGAAATTTATTAAGTGGAAGACATTGAACTCATTCCGCATCAAAAATTAGAAGCTGACAAAGCCATAAAAACATTACTTCCCAGGAAACGTTAAGACAGTTATGAGAGAGAATACAAGATGTATGAATATTGGAAAGGAAAAATAGTCACTTCGGATACAGTTGTGCTGGCGTACTTTTTAGAACGGGTAAACACAACTGACATTCATATTTTTTCATTTGTGATACTAAGACCAAATGTTTTTCATGTGAAACATTTACTTCACTCATATTCAATATTTTATGTTGTTCCATTAGTCAGCTCCCTTAACGTTTACTTCACCAATTTAGTTATATTCATTAATTGTTTACATGTAGTTGATGTTGGTACTTAGTTTATGATGTACATTTATGTTCATGTTTCATGGCCGACTGGAAATACCTTGACCAATTCTGTTATTGTGTCTTCATTCAACGATTTTCATTCTTCTCAGAATCCTGATTTTAGTTGGGAAGTTTTCATTGCACGGTGGAGTTTTAATTGCACGCATGCTATTATCATAGAGATAATAAACGATTTTTCATAGAATTAGTGAGCACATGTTGTTAACTAAACAAAAAATGACCCCATGAAGGGTCCCATTTAGGGCATCAACTGATGTCACTGCAGTGTCTCTTCCATGGAGTCATAGGGTCGAGACCCGACTGTAGCAGGATTTTCCATACTAGCTAGATATCTAGGTCGAGTTCAGTCGGTGACTGGAGGAGAATTCTAACGGCCGGCTGCTCTGATCGGTAGTTCATCGACACCAGGCAATTGCTGGAGCAGTGCCCTAACAAACAGGCCACGGACCACGCGCGATCTTTCCTTGCCCTTCCTTGTCCTATCATCACCCCTTACACACACAATCACATATACTACACTACCACATATGTCAGGGGACCAGTCGGGAGCTTACAGCTCGTCCGCGCTGGGGCGGTGCCACACTGTTGGGAGATACCTGATTGAGGAAAATCCCTCAAGCCGACGGTAGGTTTGCGACGGATCTCGCCATATAGCAGGGGAAGATCACCGCCACCTCGCGTAAAAGCGTGCACTATACTTACGGGAGTAATGGTCTTAGCAGTTGACGCGTCCGGAATCGATCAAATAAAAAAATTGAGACAGATTCAAAAGCAGAAACCATATTTTATACACCGGAAAACTTACGAGATGAGAAAGATATCCTATTGAATATTAAATCAGCTGCTACGGATGGCGCTCCGGTTGTCATGACTTCACAAAGGTTTCTTAGTGCACGTAAAAAAGTATATTCCAGATATGCATTGCGTCATTCATTGCCAACATTTGGATGCGAAAAATATAGGTAACGGCTGTTTCAGTCTCTGAAACATGACATCATAGCAGTCAATAAAATCCGAAACACCTCTTTAAATGACCTATTATTTAATCAGCTTTGTATTGCTAATGATGAAGATTTTAACCGATTGCCTTTTTACACAGAAGTGCGTTGGCTATCAAGATGTACTTCTCTGACTCGATTTCATAACCTGTTTAACACTGATAGAGGTCTTGGAAAAAACGAAGGCATATATTTCCGCAACAACCTCATCACATCAAAGAATGATAAATTGTTTAATGATATCAATCTTCAAGATAAACTTGATAAAAAAACATCGTTGCTGCTTTCGTAGCCAAACTGCTCTTACACAAGAAAACTATCGGCAGACTTGAGTTCCCCAATTCCCCTAATTTATCAGTATCCTTCATCAACGACGACTTGCTTGTTTACTGCCAACATTTGGAGAACCTCTACAGTGATTTCAAAGAGCGGTTTCAGGACATTTTAAAAGTGGAAATTCCGGACTGGGTGTTAGATGTATTCTCAATTGTCTACACAGAAGGATCATCCCAGCTGGAAGAGAAACTTCTAGGCGACAAGAACTGACAACGATTGGGGAAATAATCAAATTCAAAAATGGCTACCAAGAATTCTCGCTACAGAAGCCAACTAAAACGAATCGTTTGCATGTTACCGAACGCGGCGACTGACGCCCATTTTTGAGTCAATTCGAATCTGATATTAACAAACTTGTTAAAAATCACTAGATTCATTAGATAAGTTTTAAAATTTAAATGTTTGTTTCAATTTGAATGAAAGTTTTTATATTATAAATTAGCGTTGTAATTACTCCTTTAGTTAGAAAGTCTCGTTCAAAACGTAATTTACACCTCTGAAACATGATAAGACTCAAATGGCACGCTATAATGAAAGTGATGATTGCGATTGTGATTTTTAAGATGTCGTACAGTTAAAAATATTGAGGGGCGCTACGATTCTCAAAGTGGGCGGTAGAAAAAAGAGTTTGAAAACCTCTGTTTTAGAGGTAGTAATCCACTATACAAAGAGACAATATTTATCTACTTTTTTGTTATCAGGGCCCGGCAACAACAGCTTTTCTATCTAAAATTCGCCTTTTTCGCAGCATTACAATACTTTCTCTGTAATGCGTAAGCCGTAGAGATAAAGAAAAGGTGGTTGATCAAAGTTCCAGAATCTATTCGTAACAAATAAGTCACAATTACACAGATGCTTCGGGGGAGGGGGAACATGCACAGCTCCCAAGCAATTTTTGGAAAACAATTTCCACAGCATCACACTACACAAGTGAAACAAAATACAATATATTTCTCACACCTTTAAAGAATACATAAAGCAGTTTGCATGTACTCCTTCTACGAGAAGCAACAATACAAGAATAATAGACTGGTGTCTAGACAGTATCACCGAGAGAGGTGGCTTAGGGCAACAACTGATGTTACTGCAGGCCCTCTGACCGGGAGGGCCTAAGTTCGAGTCCCGGCGGTGGCATGATTTTGGACACTAGCTAGTCTGCTAGGTCGAATTCAGTCGCAGTCTAGAGGAGAATTCTAGCGGCCGGTTGCTCTGATCGGTAGCTTTCTGTGGTTTCTCTGATCAACACCAGGCGAGTGCCGGAGCAGTACCCTAACAAACGGGCCAGGACCGCGCGCGATCTGTCCTTCCTCTTCCTTGTCCTATCATCTCCCCTTACACACACTCACACACACACACACTTACACTAACATTCACTACACTATCACATATTTCGAGAGACCGATCGGGAGCTTAGAGTTTGTCCCGGTTGGAGCGGTGCTCCGGTGGCGGGAGATACCTGATTGGGGAAACCCCGCTAGCCGACGGCAGGTCGGCGCCGGATCTCGCCATCCAACGGGGGAAGACCACCGCCACCTCGCGAGGAAAAACATCACTACACTTACGGGACTAATGACCCTAGTATTTTACGCGCCCGGTATCGGTAATCCGTCATCAATCAATCAATCCGAAGTATCCATATACACCGTGCGAGTGCTGGTGTTTTCATGAAAAAATTATTACCTTTTACGATTAGTTGAGATATAGAAGTTAATTCTCTTACCCGAAAATTACTTAATGCTTCATTGTATGGGAGTTCTGTCGATGGAAAATATGTTTGGTAAAATAATTTATTAGTACGGAAAGTTATATAATTATGATAATTATCAATTGAGGCGCAATGTTTCATTGCTATCAGTAGGGGTTGATTAATTTACTGGCGCCTTAACTCCAGAGAGCATGATCAACCCCAGTTGAGGTGCGCGGATTTTCGAATAGCGGATAATCATCCCTGCCCATGTTGTACTTACTAGCAAGTAAACAACCCTGGCTAAATGCCAATTCTTCTGAAAACGATTAATCTGTGTAAAAAATTTTCGCTCGTCGCTCGCTCCACACGACGTTGTATTGATGCGCTCGACGCTCGACGGATACGACGGATATCCGCCTCCACACGACGTTGTATGGCTGTTGGAGGCTGCTGGTTCATTAAGACGCTTCGACACAGCGGACACGTATTGTGAGTTTGCAACCATCGATCGATACATTCGAACATCGAACAAATGGTTGCAAACCACCGTGCGTACCCGTTGCGCCTGCAATGGTTCGAGGCAGACGCTGCATGAAAAGGAAGATGAGTCGCTGACGTCGTTGTCTTCCTGGCTCACAATGGTGTAAGGCGGCGGCGGCACCTCGCTCGAGGCATCCGAAGACATTTTCTCTTCAATATACCTTTTTCCAAATCTAGTAATAGCCTTATCGACTGAGGATGAGAACTATTTTCAAAGGGGGTGTTTGAGTTGCTTTTATGTTCGTTGGTCTGTGGTTTAGGGTTTTTCCACACGAACGATTCCGACGGGTTCCGAGTCGGCTCTTCCTGTGTGGTAATGATGTAACGTGATACTTTAGACCTTTCGACATTCATCTGCGGTTGTGCTTCCTGTGGGGAAATTCCCTGATTGTCAACATGCGGTTGTGATTCCTGTGCGGTAATGTCATTTGCGGTAGTCTGTCTGCCCTTCATCTGCGGATGCGCTTCCTGCTGTGTCTTGCGTAATATTGTGAAGAAACATATAAATCATATACATTTCGTGAAATATATAAAGGATATAAAACATCAAGATTGTAGAGCTCACTCTTAGTCGTACAATGAAAATGCCGACGAACTGTGCTGACTTTTGATGCACCTCTATTTCCTGTTGGTCTTCTTCTTAAACATTTACACACTGATAGTGACGATTTTATTGGTTGACGCTAAGCAACGGTGTGAGTGTTAGTTCATTGACGGGTTTGTATTGTTTTATGATTATCGTTTTTTTATTTTTATTTTTTATTTTATTTTATTTTTTGTTCCGTATGGAGACATCTTTGACCTTTTTAAGTTGTTTTTTCTTAGGAAGACGTGTGATCGATATAAAACGATGACTTCTGTTATTGCAAACGCTTTTGAATGGACGGACGTCGTGGAATCTTTAAACGGTCGTGTATTTCGCGGTGTCGTTTTGAATCCTCCTCCCCCACACGACATTGCGGATCCGGTCGAGTTTCTCAACCGATGTCGTATTCCATTCCATCGTAAGATGTTTGAAGTGCTCAACAACAACACTTTCGTTCGACCTTGCTTCAAAATTTTTGCACAACTCGAGTGTCAGTTTTTGATTGAAAGAGAGAACGTCGACACACACGAAATCGTGGGGGTGATGCAGTCCATCTTTCTTTCGGCACGGACTGCGGTGTTAACCCGATGTGATGACATTTCGGAATTTTTCCTTTCTCGTATCGCGCAACATATCGATTCCAAATTCGACGAGTTTTCCGAGAGAGATTCCGGAAAATCGTTGGCATCTATCGTCGCTCTTCATGTTTCGGCTCACTTGTTCGAACCTATCGCTCATTCTGCCTCATCTTTTCTTCCTCTTCCGGCATCCATCGCGGATCGTCATGCTGTGATCAACGTGCAAAATCGAGACGAGAAATGTTTCTTGTGGTCGCTGGCGTCAGCTCTCTATCACAAACGTCAGCCGCCACACATCAAAATTATGAATTAAAATTGTACCGGTACGTATGAAACAGTTTTCCACGATTTAGAAAACAGTCGCGATTTGCGTGGCATCAGCTGGCCCCTTCCCGTTCACAAAATAAAACGTTTCGAACGACAAAATTCCACTTTTTCGTTTAACGTGTTCACGTTGGAGATTGATTCGACCAACCATTCTTGGAAAATCGTAGGTCCTGTGCACTTTTCGGAAACAAAGAAAGAGAATCATTTCAATTTCTTGTTGATTCAGGGCGATGATGACGGATGGTCCCATTATGTTTGGATTAAGAATTTAGGCAAACTGATTCAGTCGCAGCATTCGCTTCACAAGGGTAGGATTTTCGTTTGCGACAGATGTTTAAACGTGTTCGTTTCGCAAACGAAACTCGAGGCTCACGTCATCGACTGTCAATCCGTGGGTTCCCCCGCACGTTTGATTCTTCCGTCGGAGACGAACGAGGAAGAGCGCTTTATGCGATTTCAACATTTTGAAAGACAGCAACGATGCCCGATTGCGGTTTACGTTGAGTTTGAAGCGCACACGCTCCGTGTGTCTTCGTGTGAGCCGTCGTCGAGCGGATCCTTCCTTCAGCCCTATCAAATTCACCACCCCTTTTCGGCCGCGCTTCAAGTGGTGTGCTCGTTTGATGAGTCGCGGAATCAGCTGGTCACCTTTCACGGTCCCGACGTCGCGATACAATTATTATCGTTCTTAGAAGGTCTCGCGAATGATTATCAACACCTTTTGGAACATCCGTCAGCTCTTATGATGACGTCTGATGATGAACTCCGCTATCAAAATGCCGAGTTTTGTCACATTTGTAAAAGACCTTTTCATTCAAATTCCGTCCGCGTCAGGGACCACGATCATTTTTCGGGTGTCTTTCGCGGCGCGGCTCATCAATCGTGTAACGTCAACTTTCCCGCGCCGAAGCACATCCCCGTCGTCATGCACAACGGGAGCGGTTACGATTGGCATTTTCTCCTTCAGGCCTGGGGCGAAAAGAACTGTTCGAACAACGACGGGTTGCGCGTGGTTCCGCACAATCACGAGAGATTCGTGGCGATTTCCCAAAAAATCGGGAAAGTGGAAGTACGATTTTTGGACTCTTTGAAATTTTTAGGTGCATCTCTCGACTCTTTAAGTCGATCGCTCGATTCGATCGATTTGAAATTCACCCGTGCGGCTTTTCCCGACGATCATCTTTTCGCTTTGGCCAGAAGGAAGTTGTTTCCCTACGATTATGTCAACGACGTGTTCAAATTGGATGAAACGAGGTTACCGCCGCCCGAGGCCTTTTTCAGTCGCCTCACAGACACACCCGTTTCGGACTCGGAGTACGCGCACGCGAGGGCCGTGTGGAGCGCGTTCTCAGTTCAAAATTTGGGAGAGTACACCGATTTGTATTTGAAAATCGACGTCCTGCTAGAAACAGACATTTTGGAAAAATTTAGAAATTTGTGTTTGGAGGTGTCCGGGCTCGATCCTCTGTTTTACTACACCGCTCCCGGGCTTTCGTGGGACGCCATGTTGAAAACCACCGGCGTTCGACTAGAGCTACTCACGGACATTGATATGGTTCTCTTTTTCGAGCGTGGCATCCGGGGAGGACTCGTACAAGTGATCGGTCGACACGCTGAGGCTAATCACCCCTTTGTGGGTGATCACTTCCGGTCAAGCGATAAGTTATCTTATCTCGCCTATGTCGATTCGAACAATCTGTACTGTTTCGATGTCACATCCGCTTCCGGTGAGCAACTTCCGGTGGATGTCTGAAAGCGACATCGAGCGGTTGAACATCGCAGAGGCGGCCGCTGAAGTCGATCGGGGATACGTTTTGGAGGTCGATCTCGACTACCCCGACGAGATCCACGATCGTTTGAGTGATTTGCCGCCTTGCCCGGAAACTCGCGTCCCCCCCGACTCGAAAAGTAGTAGGCAAGTCAAGTTGCTGGCGACGCTTCTACCCAAGCGTCGTTACGTCGTTCACATTCGGAATTTACTTCAGGCCCTCGAGTTGGGAGTACGACTCACCAAAATTCATCGCGTTCTCACTTTTTCACAACGACCTTGGCTTGCCGCGTACATGGACCTCAACAACTCGCGTCGACAGCGCGCGTCCTCCGACTTTGAAGATAAATTTTATAAGCTCATGAATAATTGTATTTACGGGAAGTCGATGGAGGATGTTCGCAACCACCGACGCATTTATCTCGTGAATCGGTGGGAGGGGAAGTGTGGGGCGAGACGCCTCATCGCTGATCCGGCCTTCATGCGTAGTCATCACGTGAACGGTGATCTCATGACGATCGAGTTGTGCAAAACGAAGGTGAAGCTCGCGAAGCCAATTTATTTGGGGTTTTGTATTTTGGAAATTTCGAAGCATTGGATGTATGAAATTTACTATAGTTATTGTCAAAAAAATCTTCGCGATCTTCAACTTCTCTACATGGATACCGATTCATTCATTCTCTCTACTTCCACGAGTGTGTACGCTGAGATGAATCGGCATCCATCATGGTTCGATACTTCCTGTTTCGCTCCCGATAACGAATTTGGTGTGACACCGCGCAATAAGAAAGTACTAGGGCTGTTTAAGGACGAATGCGGAAGCGATCCCCTGCTCGGTTACGTATGTTTACGTCCAAAAATGTACTCCATCGAAACCCGATCTCGGGCGTGTTCTTCTCGAGCGAAGGGAGTACAACGTTCGTAATCAATTATTCATTTCTTCAAAACAAGCGTTCGTTGTGTGTTTCCGACGACAAACGCTATTGGATTGATAAATTTACGAGTCTACCATGGGGTCATTTCCGCATCCTGTCTACGCGTCCGTCCATATCTTATTCGTCTTCATCAGCGTGCACGCTCGTCCCTGCAGGTGGGGGTCAGTAGATTAGATTTATTTTCATTTAATCTTTTTTAACTTTTTTATTTTATGGTTAGACACTTTTCAATTTTATTAGTTATATTTTTATTTAAAACTTTTTATTTTATGCATTGAGATTTGTATTATTTTTTTTATTTTAACTTTTTAATTATTTTTTAGACAATTTTTCAATATAGGATTAGATAGTTTTCACTTTTAATGATTTGTTACGTTTCAACTAGTGTTGATAGCAGTAGGGAGGGGAGAGCGTTTGCAATAGCTTTGGAAGGACGATGAGTCGACATGTCATTCGTCCATCGACAATCGTCATGGAACGACCTGGAGGTGAAGAAGCGGAAGCGAACAATGAATGGAAGAAGCAGATGATAGAGAACTGGGTCAGTCTCCGCGACGCCGCCTCTGATCTCGCCATCATCGCTCACAATTGCAGTCTTCGGGAAACCTACTACGTGAATGTCTATCAATCGATCGTCGACGTCGCCCTTGACGTGACGCGTACTGCCCGACGCTGTCACGAGGAAGGGCAAGTGGATGACGGAAATGAAGAAGAGAACGTAAAGGGGGAAAAAGCTCTTCACGATCTCGCAATTGGATGTCACGATAAAGTGCTGTGGATCATGATGGTTCTCGGTGAAGTGTCATCCTGCCCGTGCTCCATGTGTATTAATGACGGATTATTCGTGCGCTATTGTGTCATCCAGGAAGCTCTGAACGCTCCCTGCGTCTCCTTCGTCATGGGGGACCACTTCCATTTCCTGTCGACTGTGATAGACAATCACCGCCATCCCAACCCTCGCACGAGGCGGTGGAGCTCGACAAAAGCAGTACTCATCAACTGGAAGAATTTATTCTCACTGTGCACGCTGAAGTGTTAGCGGTCATCGAAGCTCTCGGTCACATCCTTCGAGATCCGTACGGTGAAGCACTGCGACGGCGAATCTCCCGCGTCCGTCAAGTCATTCAGTCTCTTCGCCCGCCGTTCGAAAATAGTCCGCCGACGTACTCTCCTCCTCCGAAAGCTGTGTGCTGATGGCCGAGTTGACGTCTTCTTCTTGTCTTCACATCGATGTGTCGCCGCCGCCTTACACCATTGTGAGCCAGGAAGACAACGACGTCAGCGACTCATCTTCCTCCTCATGCAGCGTCTGCCTCGAACCATTGCAGGCGCAACGGGTACGCACGGTGGTTTGCAACCATTTGTTCGATAAAGAATGTATCGATCGATGGTTGCAAAGTCACAATACGTGTCCGATGTGTCGAAGCGTATTGTTTCAAAAAGAAACGCAAGAAGAGGAAGCGCGCCCGCCTTTAACGATGATTCAACGTCATGTGGCGGTGGATATTCGCCGAGTTGCGCGTGTATATTTTCTAAATCAGTTGCGTCGTTTTAGAAGACGTATAGAAGCGAGGAACTATTTCGAATTATTTAGAACACTGGTGAATTCTCATGTCATGGTACAGCGCGGTGCATTTAACGCGGGTCATAGTGAGGATGAAAACGACTACGACGAAGAGTTAGAGCCTCTCATCTTTCTCGATATTCTTATATAAAAAAATCATCTTTCACTTGTAATGTTTTTCGTTTATTTTCCTGTCACCGTTTGTATGGATTGATTGTTTATAATAAAAAAATCATTCATTCAATTTGTACTGTTTTTCATTTGTTTTTATCCTGTCACCACCTTGTAGGATTTCCTTTTTTCAAACTAACAACAATCATTCATTTTCTGTTATGAAATAGGTCTTTTCAAAATACACGCGCGCCTCTCTCTCTCTCTTCTTCCTTCCAGTCGACGCTCGCAGAGCGCGCGCCGCCAGCGTCTCCGGTTGCACGGGCGCGCTAATGAGACCACATCCGCCCGGTCGCCACCCTTGGGCGCGCGCGCGCTGCCTCCACGCACAGAAAATCACTCTGAGTTGTACTTTCAAAACATAAAGATGTGTGAAAAGCTTCTGATGCACTCCTTTTTTTTTTAATTTTATTATTAATTATATACTCAATATTAGTAACTATTTTACTAATTGAAGCTAAGCGTGCATGCTAGCTCATTGACGGGTTTGTATTATTTTATGATTCTCGTTTTTTATTTTTATTTTTTTATTTTATTTTTTGTTCCGTATGGAGACATCTTTAACCTTTTTTATGTTGTTTTTCTTAGGAAGACGTTCGAGTTGGTTTATTGAAGACAACAATTATGTAGATTATTTAATAAAAACAATCTTTTCGCCTGTAATGTTTTCATTTATTTTCCTGTCACAACCTTGTAAGGTTTCCATTTTTTTCCAAACTATATATTTACAAGAATAAAATAGGTCTTTTCAAAAAAATAAAAAAATTAGTTTTCAAAATAGATATTTACAATAATAAAATAGGTCTTTTCAAAAAATAAAAAAAATTAGTTTTCAAGCGCGCTGCCTCCACGCAGCGGATGCGGTTGGGCGCGCGCGCGCTATCGAGACACATCCGCCCACCCGCCCGACTCGCTGCCGCCGCTGCCGCCGCCACAGCGTCGCATTCGCGTACTATCCGTACCTCTCGCCACACAACTCCACTGCGGATGCCGCCGTAGCTCAGTGCCAAAGCGCTTGCCAACCCTCCCCCCCCGTCACAGGAAACGGGCCTGGTTCGAATCCGCCTCGGACGGTAAGCATTTTTGAAACACCTTCACCACCGCCACGTCACACACACACACACACACACTTCGCCACCAGAGCGCTCCCCTCCCTTCCAAACTTCGTCACCAGAGCGCGCGCACCGCGCAAAAGCCACGTCACACACACACACACTTCGCCACCAGAGCGAGCCACCTCACTTCCAAACTTCGTCACCAGAGCGCGCGCACCGCGCCAAAGACCCCACGTCATCCGCGTCACAGGTCGTGCGGGTCCTGGATCGGAAGTGAGATGAGACCGGAAATGGCTTATCTTATCTCATTTCCGATCCAGGACCCGCATATCTCCCCTAGTTGACTGCATGAAATATTTTGACTGCTGTTTCTAATGACAGTTTGTGAATATTTTTTATTGAGTTCATGGTTCTAATCGCCGTTGCTGCTTTATCTCGAATATTAATTTTGAATGAGCTGCCTATTGCCTGAAATGTTATTCCTAAATATCGGTAATATTGAGCTATTTCGAGATGTTTGTTCTTGAATTTAATTTTCTCACTTGCTGCCGTTTTTCTTCCCTTTCGGAAGGTCATATGCATTGACGTGGTTTCATTGATTTGGAGGTAGTTTTCTTCCGCCCATGCTTCTAAATTATCTATGGCTTGTTGGAGGCTTGTCAGGCTGGTTGAGCCTAGCACCGTCGTCTGCATACATGTGTAATGATGTTTCTTGATTGTGTTCTGTTATCCTTGTTATGTCGCGGTTAGTATGTTTAATAGAATGGGGCTTATTGGGTCTCCCTGCATTACTCCATCCAAGGCAAACTAATAGGGAGCCGTAAAAGTCGGAGCTGTAGCACAGGACTAAAGAGGTCTGTACTCTATGGCTGTAGTGACGTTAAAGCTCCCAATTGGAATCTTTCTTACCTCTATTCCGCTAGCACTACCAAAATCGGTTACCACAATACCACATATACCACCATTTAGAACTATTTAATTGCTAATTAATTACGCAAAAATTAATTTTTTTGCTCTTCAAACTTTTGCGTAATGAATGGTGAGCTAGCGGAAGATTCCGCTAGATCAACCACAATAAGTTACCACAAAACCACATACGCCATCTTGTAGAGCGATTTAATTGCTAATTAATTACGCAAAAATTAATTTTTTTGCTCTTCAAATTTTTGCGTAATGAATGGTGAGCTAGCGGAAGATTCCGCTGGATCTACCACATTTAATTACCACAAAACCAAATATGCCATCTTGTAGAGCGATTTAATTGCTAATTAATTACGCAAAAATTAATTTTTTTGCTCTTCAAACATTCGAGTAATTAATTGTAAATTGCCGGGCACACGCAGCCGGCCGGCCGGCCGAACGGTTGGCGTCGTGACGTCACGGGTGAGGGGTATCCAGGCCGCAGCCGTCGCGCCGGCGCCGCTGCCCGCCCGGCTGACTGGCAAATTTAAATGAAATACACGAACTGGCCGTGAACTGACTTCGATATTGAAAATTATGCCAGTACTTTGTTATGTTCATAAAGGCCTTCCAATTACTTTGCTAATGTTCGCTGAATGACCGTAAGCGTGTCCTAATCTACGATATGTTGGAAAATACTTGATTCTATCGTAGTACGTTCTGTGGTATCGAGTTAGAAATTTATTTTGTTGACATTGTATTGTTTCAATTGTGTCGGGCTATATCGCAAAACATTGCCTATGTGACATTAACCCCTTACAGGGTTATAGCAGAAGTATTTGTACACGTGACTTACTGTTCTTTCACAGTGGCAAAGTTATTTGTAAATCGAGGTTTGAATTATGGGCATTTTTTGTAGCATCTGCTAGTCATAAATCAGTAATGCGATTGACGACTCTTTGGATATGTGTAGATATTTAATAATTATGGAAGGATAAACATTATCTTTAGAACATTTGTTCCATTACTATTTGGCTCACTTGTGCTTTCCAAATGAATTTTAAAACGTTTGGAATGCTTTTAAAATTTGTATAGGAAATATTTTATAAAAATGAGTTCGTATTATGTTAATGTGTTTATAATTCGAGTATTTTAATGTAACATATTATATTCGATATTACATATTCTTCATTATTTATTACATATTCTTCCTGTTTTTATTACATATTTATGTACATATTCTGATGTTTCATACTACATGTTTGTTTCGGTCTCAACTCATCACATATGTTTGTACCTCATGACATTGTTGACAAGAAATATCTATATTCAAACTCCTTTAAAACATTCAATTACAAACTATCTGCCAGCCCCTTTTCCAAATAGTCTTCCTATTTCTTAAATACATGTAATGACAGTGTAGTCGAAGTATTTGTGTTTTGAAATCAGTGTAGTTTTAACTAACTTGAGTTGAAGTACGTAATCCACAATATACAGGTCTGGTGTGAGCCCCGATTAGGTCAATTAGGCATTGTTAAATCGTTGGCAATGTAATAAAGCCTTAAGAAATAAACCAACTTTTTCAAAGACCTAGAAGAATTAAAAACTTCACTGCTGTGCAGCTAGTAAAATATTAAGATGTGTAAAGTAAAAATATTAAAACCAAAAAATATACATAAAAATGAAAGACAAATATTAAATAAGTATTAAATATGTTTGACGTATTTTTGTTATTGACCATAATAAATGAAGTGAGAGGTACTGTTTAAATAATTCTGAACACAAACTACACAGAAGTTCAATAAAATATTTTATTATTTATTTTATTTATTTTGTCTATGTCAATAATATCAGTTGTAATATTACATATTCGTTATAATTGTACATGAAAATACCAATATTATAATACATTAAATATAACAATGTACATTAAGAGAAATCTAATGAAATTAATAAATACTAGTGACTGCCTCATTTCACACAAACTGGTTATCTGTAAAGAAGCACATGCACATGCTCTGCTCAAGAGAGAAAAGTAAGATACCCCCATAAAAAAGTAATGTATTATGCACTCTAACAAATATTTTTACAAAACACTTTATAATACTGTAAGTTTGTGACGTCAAGCGAGAGTCGGGTGGCAGCTTCAAGGGGAAAGAGAAGGGGTAGTGTGGAGATTGAAACGAGGTGGGAACACAGACCGTCGAAATCTCAAGGTCATCTAACAAACAAATTCAATAGTTCATCGCCTCTTGCCCCCCCCCCCCTTCCCCTCGCGGGACACTCACATCCTGCAGACTGGGCCTGAGAGTGGATCTATTCTTCACATAAATTAAAACATTAACAGCTCCGTAACTTACTTTACCATTGCCAATTCCCCATAATTTTCACACAAACTCTTATGTTTAAAGTATTACTGAAAATGTTTAAGCCCTTTTTCTTGAGATGGCGGATGAATAAGCTCTTTTTCTTGAGATTCTTGGCGGAATTAAATGTGTATTCCATTGAAAATATTTTCGAAATTTCTGTTGTACATCTTACTTCACTAAAAGTGATAATACTTTGCATTTACAGACCTCCAACAAAGAGAACTGCAGATTATATTTTGTTCTTAGAAAACCTGGAGATAACACTTAACAAAGTCAGCAATCGCTCTTTTGAATCCATTGTTATGCGGAGATTTTAACATTGATTTTCTGGTCGAATCTTGCGAGAAAGAAAAGTTTCTCAATTTAATTAAGTTCTTCAATTTAGACATTACAATTAATGTACCTACACGGATCACACAACATTCGATGAAGACAATTGATCAAATTATAATTAACGAAACTACTACTCGATATGAAGTTGAAACAAAAGATTTAGGATACAGAGACCACGATCCACAAATTCTTACCATTATAAGAAATGCCATCACTGACACAATAAATAATACAAGTATGACTAGATTGTTTACTAAAAGTAAAATTAAATTATTCATTGATTACTTGATGCAGGAGTCATGGGAAGCGGTTTATAATACTGTTGATACAAACGACAAATATAATTCTTTTTTTCAACTCTTTCAATTCATTTTAACACTTGCTTTCCTCTTCAAAAACGAAAATTAAATATTTCACGGAAAAGCAATTCTTGGATAACACAAGGGATTAGGACATCTTGTAAAAACAAGCTAATTCTTTCTTTCATTTCTAAACGTCATGACGTATCTCAAGATTTCCTTATCTACTTTAAAAAATACAAACGAAAAGTCATAAGGCAGGCTAAAATCATGAAAAACGATCAGGATATTTTGGACTCAAATAATAAAACAAAAGCAATGTGGAATATAATAAAAAATACTACCAAATCAACTAGAAAACCCGTAGAGAATGTTGTTTTGAAATATAACGATATAAATGTGAACGATCCGGCAACAGTGGCTAGTCTCTTTAACCAATACTTTTTGAGAATTGCTGCCGATCTCACTAAGAGTCTTCAGCCACAAAATTCAAAAACAGATAGTTCACCCAAAATTTTAGACACAATGTTCGTTTCCGAAACTTCTTCCTATGAAATTCTCAAAATACGTTCCCAGACTTTTAGATTACAAAAACGAATTGTACGAATAATAACCAAATCCCACCCACGTGATTCATGTAAGCCTCTCTTCATTAATCTAGGAATTTTACCATTACCGTGTCTTTTTATTTACGAATCAGTGGTTTTTGTCAAAAATGACTTGCTTAAGGGCGGGAATATATTTTCAGAAAATGTCGAAGTCTATTACGATAACCCTCGACGTAGAAATCATATTCATCAGGTGACAGTATCAACAGCTCATTACAAAAAATTCACATACAATACATGTACATTATTTTACAACACTTTGCCAGATGACATTAAACGATTAAATTCAATAGAAAAGTTTAAATCCCAAGTGAAATCGTTTCTGCTGCATAACTGTTTCTATACAATTAGAGATTATACTGAGCATCACAAGAAAAGTAACATTAATTTTAAAAATGATACATAATGCATTATTTACCATTTGGACTGTATAAATGAGTATAAACAACCTGTAACAACTATTGTACTACATCTTCCGGGTCAATGACCCCCATCTCGATCAGGTTTTTCGTCCAGTTTCCCTGATCCATTGAGCAAATGCTGAGATGGCCCCTTGTTTTGCTTCTGGACATAAATGTAACTTCATTTTCTGTGCACGTCTTCTAGAATTCAGTGGAAAATACAATTATTCAAATTATCGTTTTCATGTTGTCGCGGCAGGAAGTATTATTCCGAAGCACAACATGATAAGAGCCAAAATTTATTGCTTATTTATCCTTGAAAATATATTTTATTACATGGGAGTGTTTTTTTTCTCAAAATTTAAGTAGTATATGACTTAGTGGCAGGTAAAAATGGAGTAAATATAGAGCAACTACAGTCAGATGCAGCAAGAAAACATTCGTGTAGGTACTTGCAAAAAATAAACATTCTTCACCATAATGTTCAGTCCCTTTCAAATAAAACTGAGTTTATCGAGGCAGCTACAAACGATCTAAAATCAGCTGGACGTTCTTTTTGCTTTACAGAACATTGGTTATCTCTAATGAACTTAGCATTTTCCAAATTCCAAACTTTTGCCTCGCAGGCTTTTATTGTAGAGAGAATCGCATAAGGTCCTACGTATGGTGGTTCTTGTATTTACGTTAGAAATAATGATTCTATCCCCTTGGCGGAATTAAATGTGTATTCCATTGAAAATATTTTCGAAATTTCTGTTGTACATCTTACTTCACTAAAAGTGATAATACTTTGCATTTACAGACCTCCAACAAAGAGAACTGCAGATTATATTTTGTTCTTAGAAAACCTGGAGATAACACTTAACAAAGTCAGCAATCGCTCTTTTGAATCCATTGTTATGCGGATATTTTAACATTGATTTTCTGGTCGAATCTTGCGAGAAAGAAAAGTTTCTCAATTTAATTAAGTCCTTCAATTTAGACATTACAATTAATGTACCTACACGGATCACACAACATTCGATGAAGGCAATTGATCAAATTATAATTAACAAAACTACTACTCGATTTGAAGTTGAAACAAAAGATTTAGGATACAGTGACCACGATCCACAAATTCTTACCATTATAAGAAATGCCATCACTGACACAATAAATAATACAAGTATGACTAGATTGTTTACTAAAAGTAAAATTAAATTATTCATTGATTACTTGATGCAGGAGTCATGGGAAGCGGTTTATAATACTGTTGATACAAACGACAAATATAATCCTTTTTTTTAAAACTCTTTCATTTCATTTTAACACTTGCTTTCCTCTTCAAAAAAGAAAATTAAATATTTCACGGAAAAGCAATTCTTGGATAACACAAGGGATTTGGACATCTTGTAAAAACAAGCGAATTCTTTCTTTCATTTCTAAACGTCATGACGTATCTCAAGATTTCCTTATCTACTTTAAAAAATACAAAACATTGTTACGAAAAGTCATAAGGCAGGCTAAAATCATGAAAAAACGATCAGGATATTTTGAACTCAAATAATAAAACAAAAGCAATGTGGAATATAATAAAAAATACTACCAAATCAACTAGAAAACCCGTCGAGAATGTTGTTTTAAAATATAACGATATAAATGTCAACGATCCGGCAACAGTGGCTAGTCTCTTTAACCAATACTTTTCGAGAATTGCTGCCGATCTCACTAAGGGTCTTCAGCCACAAAATTCAAAAACAGATAGTTCACCCTCAGTTTTAGACACAATGTTCGTTTCCGAAACTTCCTCCTATGAAATTCTCAAAATAATCGGTAAACTTAAAAATAAATATTCGTCCGGTTTAGATGAATTCCCGGATTCTTTGTTAAAGACTTGCGCGTATGCCATTATACACCCGTTAACTCACATATTTAATGCATATTTATGCACTGGGACGTTTCCAGATATTTTCAAAACAGCTAAAATTAAGCCGCTCTTCAAAAAAGACAACAAAAATGAAATTCAAAATTATCGGCCCATTTCTCTTCTATCAGTTTTTTCAAAAATATTAGAGAGACTTTTTTACGTACGAATGAAAACGTTTCTCAGTAAACACGACGCGCTTTCAGATTGCCAACATGGATTTAGAAAATCAAAATCAACGGAAACAGCTATATTTTCTTTTCTTAAAGATGTCGCCTCATCATTGGATCAAAACGAGGCACCTATTGGATTATTTTTAGATCTCTCAAAAGCTTTTGACGTCATTGATCACGACATTTTACTATCAAAATTACCTTCATATGGAATCCGTGGTATTGCTCTAGATTGGTTATGTTCGTACCTTAAGCAACGATCTCAGAGAGTTGAAATACCTTACTGGAATGATGGAACATTACGTACGCACCTTTCCAACTCTTTGCCCATTGCATGTGGAGTTCTTTAAGGATCGATTTTAGGCCCTATTCTGTTCCTACATTACGTAAACGATATGTCCTCGACGATTCGAAACGGAAGAACGGTTCTCTTTGCGGATGATACGAACATCCTTTGCAATAAAGAAACTGTAAATAGTACAATATCAGATGTTTCAAATTGGTTCCGAAATAACAAATTAATAGTAAACGAAAAGAAAACGGTTTTAATGCAGTTTTTCATTTCAAATAAACAATTCTGTGCTCCATTGAAAATGAACAGTGTACCATTTACTGATGTTAAGGCAACAACATTTTTAGGTCTCTCAATTCAGTCAAACCTTAAATGGAACGTCCATTTAAATGAATTGAACACAAAATTAAGTTCATTATGCTAAGCGTTCAGAATTCTTGCAAATTCAGTCAGCCTTCATACTGCTCGTTGTGTATACTTCGTGAATGTTCATTCCCGTCTGAGATATGGCATAATATTCTGGGGAAATACATCTTATAGTTCCCAGACTTTTAGATTACAAAAACGAATTGTACGAATAATAACCAAATCCCACCTACGTGATTCATGTAAGCCTCTCTTCATTAATCTAGGAATTCTACCATTACCGTGTCTTTTTATTTACGAATCAGTGGTTTTTGTCAAAAATGACTTGCTTAAGAGCGGGAATATATTTTCAGAAAATGCCGAAGTCTATTACTATAACACTCGACGTAGAAATCATATTCATCAGGTGACAGTATCAACAGCTCATTACAAAAAATTCCCATACAATACATGTACATTATTTTACAACACTTTTCCAGATGACATTAAACGATTAAATTCAATAGAAAAGTTTAAATCCCAAGTGAAATCGTTTCTGCTGCATAACTGTTTCTATACAATTAGAGACTATACTGAGCATCACAAGAAAAGTAACATTAATTTTAACAATGATACATAATGCATTATTTACCATTTGGACTCTATAAATGAGTATAAACAACCTGTAACAACTATTGTACTACAGCTTCCGGGTCTATGACCCCCATCTCGATCAGGTTTTTCGTCCAGTTTCCCTGATCCATTGAGCACATGCTGAGATGGCCCGTTTTTTTTTTGCTTCTGGACATAAATGTAACTTCATTTTCTGTGCACGTCTTCTAGAATTCAGTGGGAAATACAATTATTCAAATTATCGTTTCCATGTTGTCGCGGCAGGAAGTATTATTCCGAAGCACATGATAAGAGCCAAAATTTATTGCTTATTTATCCTTGAAAATAGATTTTATTACATGGAAGTGTTTTTTTTTCAAAATTTAAGTATTATATGACTTAGTGTAGGGATCACAGAATTTTGAAAATGTGCACACAATTCACTTTTCCCTATAGCACGTCATACGCAGTTTTAACTGTTTTTTTGACGTAAAATAAATAAATAAATAAATAAAATAAATAAATA
>BLKR01004057.1:0-121383 GCA_011170035.1 Teleogryllus occipitalis | reverse complement strand
ATCAATAATCTTTTCAATTATCTTACACAGGTTACAAATTAGAGAAATCGGGCGATAGTTAATCGGGTTGGATCTTGCTTTGCCAGGTTTAGGAATGGGGACAACAGTTGCTGTTTTCCATTTATTGGGGAAGGTTTTATTTTTAAACATAAAATTAAAAATATTTAGGAGGATTTCCTTGCCTTCTACAGGAAGATTCCGTATGAGGATGTTGGAGATACCATCCGGCCCAGGTGTCGAGTTATTTGTCACATTAATAACTTCGTTTACTTCCTGCATTGTTATTGGAACATTAAGTAGGTCAGAACGTGCCGATGGGTTTTGGAGGTAGTTGTTATAGGAGTCTTCAATTACATCTTTAACCTTCAAGAATTCTTTATCATAATTCGCTGAACTAGAATTGGATTGGAAAGTTTTAGCGAGCATGTTGGCAATTGTCGCAGAATCACTAATAATCTTGTTCTGAGATTGTAAAAAAGGGATGTTGTTAGTTACTTTATTGCCCTGAATGGACTTTATTTTCTTCCATGATTCAGACATGTTGTTGTTTATATTGATTGATGATACATAATTAGTCCATGATTTCTTTTTCGACTCTTTGATAATGCTTCTGGCGTGGGATCTAGTTTTCTTGTAAGCAGTCTTGTTCTCTAAAGTTCTTCTTCTTTTGAATTTATTGAAGGCACGTTTAGCTGCTTTGATAGCTTCCCGGCATTCGTTGTTCCACCAGGGGACTCTCTTCTTATTAGATTTAACCTGATAAGAATCAATAGCTTGGTATGCAGCTCCTATGATAATGTTGGTAAAATCTTGGACTATGTGATTGATGTCAGATTCATTCTCATCCAGAAGAAAACTAGATGAGGCAGAGCTAACGATTTCTTGATACATGGCCCAGTCAGCTTTGTTATAGTTCAGCTTGCTGGTAGGAGGGAAAGGTGTGTCACCAGAGCCGGGTAAGTCAATATCAATAATGATTGGATAATGGTCACTGTCGTATGGATATTCAAGGACGTTCCATGAGCATTTTGGAGCAAGAGGGGCCGATACCATTGTTATATCAATGGCACTAACTTTGCCGTTACTGGGATTGATGTGGGTGGGTCCTCCTGCGTTTATAATTATCAAGTCAGAGTCTTCTGCAAATGCTTCTATTAATATACCTCTTCTGTCGGTCTTAAATGAGCCCCATACTGGATGATGACTGTTTAAGTCCCCCAGAATCAATATGGGTTTTGGTAATTGTTTTAGGATGTCGCTGAGCTCCAAGTAGTCAAGTTTATGGTTGTTAGGGATATATAAGTTACATATATTGATACAAATAGGTGCTACAACCTTCACCGCAACTGCCTCCAAGTCAGATTTTATCATAAGGTTGTCAGCCAAAATTGAAGCTTTTAAATATATGGCTACTCCACCAGAAGCATGATCAGTGGTTCTATTTTTAAAGAAACATTGATAATTCTTAATAATAGCTGAGTGATTACCCTTGAAATTGGTTTCTTGCAAACAAATGATATCTGGGTCAAAATTGTTGCATAATAGTTGCAGATACTCAAGACGACAATAGTATCCATTAATATTCCATTGGAGTATCTTCATTTGTTTGCTTGAAATTTATTTAGCAAGGGGGGAATGGTGTTTTTTAAGAGACCTGAGTTAAAAAATTTAGTGTCAGGTAGTTTCCATACTGGATTCAGACTCAGATGTGTCTGATTCCGGTAGGTGTTTCTGCAGTTTTTTTATTAGTCTGGTGACTCTGCCTTTGATAATTCTATCCTTTAATACAGGGTAAATGTCATTGAGCATTTTTATAACGGCTGGAATATCATTAGAATAGTCCTTTACTATGGTTAGAGGATCAGCAGAGCCCAGAGTATTTTCTAGTAGTAAGTGTAATTGATTTGCTGACAGAGGAAAAGAGTTTTGATTCATTTCAAGCAGATCTTTAGTTGGGCTGAGCATGTCTTCAAGTGTTTTATCAGGATTGCTATCTTGGTCCAGTTCTTCATGTTTTGAAGAATTCTTTTTCTGTTTCTTTTTTTTAGTTTTTTTAACATTATTATCTTCATTATTATCTTTAACATCATTAGTTGCTTCAGATAGGGAAGAGGATTCATTGGGGAGGCTTCTTTTAAGAAGGGGAGGAAAGTTCATAGGGTCACTGGTGGAGGGGGCAGTGGGTGTTTCAGTTATGGTAGGCTGCACTTCCATATTATTAGAAGGGATAGTTGGTTTGTCTGTGCTGGGAGGGTCCAGAAGGCAATTCTCTTTGGGGAGATTTTGGGGGCAGTTACTAGCAGTATGGCCTTCCATTTTGCAGTTGAAACAAGTAATGTTTTCAGCCGAGAAAAAGATTCTATATGGTGTACCTTCATATACAATCACTGATGACTGAGGGAGTTTGTGAAGTTCCTCAGGTTGGATAAATGTTTGCCTTCTGAAGCTCATAATGTGACTGAGGTTAGGGTCAGACAGACCAGCTCTGATGAAGGATATACTGGAGGTAGTTTTAATGTCATGATTCTTGAAAATATTTGTGATTTCCTCGTTTGGAATAAAAGGGTATACATTTGATATTATGATTCTCTTGAGTTTGTTAATTAGGGGTCTCACATTAACAGTAGTATTTTTAATGATCAGAGTAGGGTATTTGTTAGTTATAAGGTCAGCATTGGTCTTCGAGTTCAGAAACACACATATTCTGTTATTGGATATTCTTGATATAAAAGTAATGGCACTGGGGGGAACAATTTCGGTTAGTTTACTTATATAGTCTTTGACAGTTAGATTTTCGCATGCGTCCAGTAGTATAGATTGTTCTTTTGATGGAAAACTCACGGTATTTGCAGCTCCGGCGTACGACTTCGTTGGTTGATCTTGGAGGTTAGGTGACGGATTCATCTTGACGTTGCCTGGTACTGCTTTATTCATGTGGATACGTTGAGCCAGCCGACAGGCCGGCCAGAGAAACGCTGTACACTGCTTGGAACACTGATGGCACTTTAAATAACACTGTTAGGTAATATTAATACTGAAGTGTTTTGGTTCGGAGATATAGTGTATCGATAAGCTGATAGAGCGCAGCAGTAGTTGTTGCCTCTAACGCTGTCGAACTACGACTGAAGACTGTTTTATTAAAATATGTGAAGACTGTTTTATTAAAATATTTATTTTATTAATTGATTAACTGTGTTAGGAGACAGTATTTTATTTGTTATTCTTTAGCAGTGAGCTACTTTTTGGGAAACCATTTTGTGCAGTTGAGTTCAGCTGCATTGTTGCTGTTGCACACTACTAGTTGTTTCCTATTTGCTATTCTATTAGTACAGTCTGAAATATGGACAATTATGAAGTATGGTAAAAGAATTGGTCATCGCACTGGCTATTACAAGTCAATTTCTGGTTTTGAAAGGAATTTTACTTATTAACTCTTTGCACAACATCGCGGTCTGGGGAGACCCGCTTCTTAGCGGCGTTAGCATTAAATCACCACTAAGCTCCAGGACATAATGAGTCCAGTCACAAATGTAATTTTCGGTGAAAGAGGGAGGTACGCGGCAGGTTTACTCATATTTCGGATTCTCCCGTTCCCCTGACATTCATTCTACAATTAAATGTCCATTTTCACTACTCTCTATGACGCAGCGGCGTTAATACTATAATCTCATTGCGAAACCACGACCTTTATGTCGTTTCTTCACAAGTCAACTCATTCGATTGTATAAAATGAAATAATGGGTAGTTATAACACAACAATGGGAGGCCCTAATAGATGCCAACTAGCCTTGTAGCGCTTTTCTCTCTGTGTGTCTGCCTGTCTCTACCATACTTTTCCGTGCCGGTGTGTAGGCATGTCGGAACGAGCTTGGCGACTGTCGCAGAGACACCGCCAGGAGCGCTAGTGCGAGCCGCTCTCGTGGGCGGGGTCGTAGCAACGCTGCGGCCGGGCGGCCCAGCGCGTCGGCGCCCGGGCATCGCGCCAATAAATATGAAATTCAACTGTTTCGCTGAGCTGTACAGAAATGTACTCAAACAAAGCATACGTGGTTGTGAAATGCTGACATTGGCTATTGCGCAGCGGTGGTTCGATATCCACGAAATATACTGAAGTGCTCGTTTTCCGAAATACTCGTATTTTCTGCGCGGTTGAAGTCGGCGGTTGTATATTAACATGTCTTTTCCGCAATTTTATGTGCTTTCGTTTGCGAGTCCTGAGATAAACGTATGCGATATGCCGGTCGTTAGTTTCATTGCCTACGAACAGGTTCCGAGTGAGAAATGTGAGTGTATGTATCTTTTTTTCTCGTTGTAAAATGTGTGATAGATACCAGGGGCTGGTCATTAACACCAGAAAACTGCCATGATTAACGAGTACAGAAAGATGAAGTTTGCTTCGAGTAGGAGGGTATACATTTCTCTCGTTAACCTCTAGAAAACGAAAGCTTAGAATATTTATGGGATTTAAAACGTAACAGGGGAAAATGTACAGTTTTAGTAATTATTGTATTAGCGTTTTTTTATTAGGCAATAAAATTTAATACTTCTCTAAATATATTTGAGGCCATTTCAGGGGGTGAAAATTATATGATAAATTTCTTGGTAATTTAGAAATTTTAATTATCATTCAATAAGACAATGGACAAAACTTATTTCTTGACAAGAAGAAGAAAGTAGCTTGACTAGTAGAAGTAGAAACTAAAAAGATAAGAAATGAAAAGAAGGAAATCAGAAAAAAATGTAATGACGATTAATGTAATTAAATGAAGAGGAAGAAATTTAAATGAACAGGAACATAGTGAAATGAAGAGGATGGGAATGAAACGAAGAATTTAGGAATGAAATGAGGAAGATGAAAATGAAATGATGAAGATGAAAATGAAAAGGAAGAGGATGGAAATGAAATTATTATGATGATGAAAAGTAAATGATGATGGAAATAAAAAGGAAAAGAATGGAAACGAAGGGATGAAGATGGAAATGAAAAATAAAAGGATGGGATTGAAGGTAGTGAAGTGAAGATCGAGAGGAGAGGGAGGAAAGGAATTGAATGGAAATTATGAGGATGAACAGAAATAAGATGGAAAGAAAGAAGAAGAGTATGGTAATGAAATAAAATAAGACAAGAAGAATGAAATAGAAAAGAAGAGGAAAAAACATCATGAGATACAAACGAAATTAAAAGTAGGTAAAGCCCGGTATTATTAAATGTGTCTCGCCTTTAATTCCCCCAATAAAACCCGCCCGCCCGGCCGCGTCCCGTGCTCGCGCGACAGTGCTCGACGCCCGGGGCCGCGCTGCGCCCGACAGCCGCCGTCAGCGCCTCCTGAAGACGCTTCCGTCCTTCCTTCCTTCCGGCGGACGGGGGCGTGGCGCCCGGGGGGGCGGAGTGACGCGGCGCCGTCAGCTGTCAGCGCCAGAGCGCCTCTAATTGCGCGGCCCGGTCTCTTTGCAGGACGCGTCTTTCCCTTTTTCCAAATTAACATTCCTTTCATCTGCCGTCCGCCGTCGTTTACACTTTGGAATCCGCCAACCAGCCTTTCTTTGCTTTCTTCGCTCGCCCCGACGACGTTTTGCCTAGTTTGTAAGTGTAATTAGAAATAATTTCTTGGGATAATTTCTCGTTATTGCGAGGGACGGGGACGCCAGTTACTTCTGTGTAGGGCCTCAAAGTGTTTGCGAGCGGTTTTGAAGGGATATTTTTGGAAACCGGCTAAATAACGAGATAAAGTAAAGTTTTGGTGAACCTCTACATAGTATGAGCCTTACTGCTCTTTCTGCAGTAGACGGTTTCGATGTAATATCGTGAAGAAGCTTCTTTGCTCTCATTACTTCGAACTCAATTGCTTAGTGAAAATATATGTAGCATATTTTTCTGTAGTATAAACATGGTCAATTTGGGTCTTTTGAACTTTGGATAATCTGAAACATATGTGTTTGTAAGGAAAACATTCTCATTCTTCTGAAATTAGTCACGGTTTTGGAAGTGTATAAAAATGAGAAAGCACACTTATACAATTTATTTTGCCTTCGAATTTTATCAAAATCATCTCAAAGATTGAAATGTAGAGACAGGGCACTTATATACAAAAGATCAAAGAAAATATTGTTCTTAAAAAATGAGCGGGAATCATATCAGTTATTTCTTAAAGTTTCTTCTAGAAAGAAAAACGTATTTATTTATTTGTTATAATATATTAACTAAGAAACTCGAAATTATCCACATTATTTTCAACGCGGTTAATCAACATACGTCATGTACTCTCATGAAATTCATTGCACTACATAATCCTTTAAAATGTATAAACAACAGGCAACATCAATATTCGTCGTGTACGAGCGATGTATTAATAATTAATAGGAAATTGAGCAGGAACCAACAAAAAGTGAACATGAGCAAAAGCTTAGCTAATGAATTGAAATAATTTAACTACAGTTCAATTTTAATGTATGTTCTCACGAAATTTCAGTATTTAGGCCTATATTTCGCTTTCAAATTGGTTGCGTGTTTTTAACAAAATGTCAGTATTCACTGTGTGAAAGCAATATATCAATATTCATTCATGTATTTTTACTAATACCGCGAAATCTTCTGGAAATTTACCAGGAAACATACACACACATACATTTGAGGGAAAACAGATATTTGATTTGCGCCCAAGCCAGGATAGTCCCTACAGCTTCTTCTTTACAAATAATTCGGGGAGGTATTGGGAGTACGTAAGATATTAAAAACAGAATTGCAAACGACAGAGTTGCTCTAAGACAATTACACCCACTGATATGGAAAGATAAATTAGGAGTTTGAGGAGAAAATTGCATAAGACTGTCGTAGAGAATATTATCCTTTATAGGTCTGAGGTATGGGAAGTAACAAAAAAGAGCGAAAAAAATTGGCAGCATTGGAAATGGACTTCTGGCCCGAAGTTGCGGACTGACTTTAATGGAAAAAGTTAAGAACAAAGAAAGCCGAAGTACGTTATAATTGATACTATAGAAGCAAAAAGACTAAACTGGTATGGACACATGCGAAGAATGAACAAAGAACGTTGGCCGAAAATATTGTGGAAACGGCAGCTAGCTACCCATCGAAGAAGATGAATACCTGTAGTGAAAAGACGATTGAGTAATGAAGACTACACTGATGGAATGAAATGGAGGCTGGGATGCGAGAGACAACGTAGGGTGTAATATACACAGGTGGTTTCATAATTTTTCAACCTCACCACGATAACGCTTATCATTGTAAAAACCTTTTTAAGCAGCATATAGTCTTATCATTAATTGTGATACTGTAAGCTTGCAGCCGACATCTCATTCAGTTTTGTGCAGAGAGGTTCTTGAGGTGGATGCGGTGTGTGAAATGTCACGGATATTAGCTTCCTCACAATGCATCTCTGCTTACAGTCCACATTACAAAGAATGGTGTGAAGGACAGGCTTCAAGGAGCTGGACCATTCACCCTACAGTCAAGTTTGGGAGCACAACGACGTCTGTCACTTATTAAAACTGAAGAAAGATCATCGGGGACCGGGAGAGGTAGCTCAGTTCATGAACTGATGCCACTGCAGCGCCCATGACCGGGAGGTTCTCGGATCGAGTCCTGGCAGTTCCAGGAGTTTCGACAGTAGCTTTTGAGCTAGGTCGAACTCAGTCGCTGTCTGGAGTAGAATTCTAGTGGCCAGCTGCTCTGCTCGGTAGTTTTCCGTGGTTTCTCCGATCAACACCGGGCGAATGCCGGAACAGTACCCTAACAAACGGGCCACGGATCGCGCGCGATCTGTCCTTCCTCTTCCTTGTCCTATCCTCTGCCCTTACACACACACTTACACCAACATGCAATACAATACCACATATTCCGGGAGACCAGTCGGAAGCTTAGAGCTTGTCCCGGCTGGGGTGGTGCCCGCTGGTGGGAGAGTCCTGGTTAGGGGGAAACCCCACTAGCCGACGGTAGATCGGCGCCGGATCTCGCCATCCAGCGGCGAAAGATCACCGCCAAATCCCGAGAAAAAACATGCACTACACTTACGGGATTAATGACATAAGCAGTTGAGGTGCGCGGAATCACTAACCAACCAACCAAATCATCGGGGAAGAAAATTTTCAGATGAATGTGCGGCAGTTTTTGATCATTTTGGGAACAAAACTTACTTACAAAGTATTTTTTCAAAGGTATAGAAATGTTATTATCCAGGTGTGAAAACTGGGTTGGAGTAAAGTATGGTTAAATTGAAAAGTTACATAATTTTTCTCTTTGCATCAAAATAAGAATTTAGCGAGGCCAGAAACAATATAGAACCTACCATGTAACTCGCCATCCTACTACTACTAGGTATTAGGAGGCGTTTGGGAAGATCCTCGGGTCGAATTTCGTGACCGCAGGTCATTTTTCAGCCCCCGCGAGATAAACGCGGCAAATGAGGCACTTTCCGGCGCGAAAACTATCAATTCCGCGCAATCTGTGCGGGCGCTTCCGCTGGAAGTTTACTCGTATTTTTCATTGCGAAACAAATCGCGTCGCTGATATTAAAACTCGTTTTTCATTCCTCCCGCGGAGGATTTTTGCTCGTCGGCGAAAGATTGTTTGGGAGGGAATGGTCCGTACGATAATGCTCACCCCCTCACCCCAACTTCGTTTCAATATGGCGAGTGTACGGAGACGGAAAAAATCAAAAGGAAATGGATGATGTAATGCTGTTTTTGTTTTCAATCAATTCCAGTGATGGGTTTTGTGTGCTGGATGAGTTGCTGATCCTTTTAACAAATTTGGGAGATTTTATTTTGAAATATCAGAATTTGAGAATGTGGTGAAGTTGCAGAATGAGGCGTGCCCATGATTTAATTTCTACTATTAATACACTAGGTATAATACAGTTCATTTATAAGTTATATTCTTAATATATTCATTTTCCTCGCAGATATATGCTGGTGTGCATGAGATTATTTGGAAAAGAATTAGCAGTGCAATAATTTTGGACCCTTGTATATATTTTTTTAGTGTAATAAGTGTGTTGAGATAACACAAAAATTGAATAAAAAAGTATTTTTTTCATCCAATGCACAGAAGAATTTTGAATGAGGTTTTATATTTATGGAATATGTACAGGATGATTTTTTAATCCTTCTATCGAATCAGGGGAAATTGAAAATGAAAAACAGGTTAGTTAGATGACAAACCACATATGGTTGTTTAATTAGCAAATCTAATTACCTTTCATAATATTAATTGAAATATACATAGGAATTCCCATCATTCATAATCTCCTGTGCACACTCGTAAAAATTGCCTACAAAATATTATTTGTTGATGGTAGTTCAGTTTTTAAAACATGCACAAGTTGATGCGAAACATGTTTTCAGATAATTGAGGGCGTTAAATCATATCCATCATTCATAATATCCTGTTCACACTTGAAAAAAATTCTTAAAAAATATTATTTGTCGATGGTAGTTTAGTTTTTAAAACATGCACGACAAGTTGATGAGAAACCTGTTTCCGGATAGCTGAAGGCGTTAAATCGTATCCTGACAAGATTTCAACGTCCAAATAACCGAATCACTTTGTGCTAAACGCGCATAACTGATTGCGTAATTGTGCGAGGGAAGAGGTAGGATTAAGCTGATGCATCGCTTCGTGAACGGGCGGAGCTCACTCGCAGGCCGGAGGGGGTGGGGGCGGGGACGGATTCCTCGAGTGCACACTCTCTTTGAATATTGAGCGAGTCGCCCGCCGCCCCCAGCCACCGCCGGTGACGTAACTTCCATCATAATATCACCTCCCCTAGTGCCATCGTCTCCTCCAGCACCGCCGAGTCTGCGATTGAAGTCGCTGTTGAAACCGATTGTACCGCTACCAGCTGTACAAATCACGGACAACATCAATGCCACCGATCCGTCTACCGACACCTCCTCTGCACCTGATATGACCATTACCAAAATCATGACCGTTACCAAAATCATGACCGTAACCAAAATCATAACCGTTACCAAAATCACGATCGTTACCAAAATCACGATCGTTATCAAAATCACGATCGTTACCAAAATCATGACTGTTACCACAATCATGACCGTTACCAAAATCATGGCCGTTACCACAATCATGGCCGTTACCACAATCATGTTACCACAATCATGACCGTTACCACAATCATGACCGTTACCACAATCATGACCGTTACCACAATCATGACCGTTACCACAATCATGACCGTTACCACAATCATGACCGTTACCACAATCAGGACCGTTACCACAATCAGGACCGTTACCACAATCAGGACCGTTACCACAATCAGGACCGTTACCACAATCAGGACCGTTACCACAATCAGGACCGTTACCACAATCAGGACCGTTACCACAATCAGGACCGTTACCACAATCAGGACCGTTACCACAATCAGGACCGTTACCACAATCAGGACCGTTACCACAATCATCACCACTACCAAAATCATCACTTCTACCAACACACCATCACTACCAAACCATAGCCAGTACCAAACCCAACACTACTACCAAACTCACCACCACTACGTCGTCGCCGACGCCACCTTTACCAACACCGCATCCGTCATCAGTATCACATACTCGTATGTGACCATCACCATTTTCTCAACCACTTCTGTCACTACTTCCTCCAACATTGCCGTTGCAGCTAAAACAATTGACGCTCCTACTCCTATAACTTCTCCCATTGTCTCTGTCCTAGCAAACACCTCGATTCCTGTTCTTGGCTTGGAAGTGCACGCTCCGTGCCGCATGCCGTTGGTTCGCGACGCGCCCTTCCTCTCCTAGTTCGCAACTCGTGCCCAGCCTAGCCTGGAGACCTCCAGCTTCCCCTCTCCCCGTTGCCCTCGCCCATTTCACCCAGCCCCACCCACCGCTCCCGCCCTCACCCTCCCAGTCCTGGCACAGGTCCCTCCGCCGCCGCGCCCGCAGGCAGTCCCCGTGTATTGTCAGCCCTGCTGCATTATACATTCGGCGCGAGACAGTTGGCACTCCCGACACGGGAAGTGTTTCATGCGGTTCCTGCGGGACGACGAGGAGGGGGCCAGCGGGGGGGGGGGGCAGGGCGGGGTGCGAGTCCCGGTTGGGCCCGGAGGCCGGTGCACAAGGAATACTTCTTCCTCGGCAGAGGGGAGTATTATACGCGCACGTTTTCTTGAGCCCCGGTTATACCTACCCCCACTCCTTTACCAACTCTAGTTGAATTCATAAAAAATAACGGCAACAAGCTGTGTTGACAAATTCTGACAAGCAAAAATGTTTGCTATTGGATAATAGAAACTATTTTGCATCGAAAAACAAGCTGCAGATTTGATATAATAGTCCTGTCTACAAAATAATCCAGTCGTTCACTCCCCTCGCAACTAGCGAAATGAGGGCTCAAGAAAACGTGCGGGGATAATACCCGGCAGATGAACGGCGGACCGCCGTCCGGGCAGTGTCGGCGACCTGGAGCGGGCTCGATCGGGGGGGGGGGAGGGGAGGGGGGGGAGGCGGAGGAGGCCGGTCAGGAGCGTTGGGCGGAGGCGACCGGGGGAATCGCATTTGCCGTAAGTGGGGACACGGCGCTCGCCGAATCGATAGTTGCGCGGGTGGCTGGGGAGAGGGTGCGGCTGTGCAGGCGGCAGCGCCCCGCGCAACACGCTCGCAACTTAGATGACAAGCTTTTCCTCTCTTTCCCTCTTGCACTCCCCCCTCTCTCTCTCGCTCTCGCCTAAGTCGGCACAGCGAGGTGAAATAGCGCGCGCGTAATAAAGCTCGTTGCAAACTTAAATGGCGCCACGATCTCTCCGGCATCGTTCCTTTCCGTTGCTCTGGGCCGTGGTTATTGTTGCTTCCCAAAGTAATTATGAAACTGTTAATTGTCTTGCTTACTTGTATTGAACGGGCAGTTATCTATGGTTTTCTCAGAATATTTTATTTCTACATGCAGTTTGAACATATTTAATAACGAAAAAGTTGCATATTGCAACCACTTATATGTTCTCAAAGTTCTCTGTAGTTTAATTCTCTGTGGCTTGAACTCTGAGAGTGCGTGAATTCTAGTAATTAAAATATAACTTAAACAAGATTAAAATTGAAAGAATCCTTCGGTTGAAGCAATAGTTCGTTTGTAAAGAAGCAATTTATAGAAATAATATTGATTAAACTTCACAGGTTTGCATTTATTGTTCTTGAGAAAAATTTTATTTCTCATTCATTAGTTTTTAATCCAACATTAAACTCTAAGAGATGTATGGTATTTTTAATGTAGAAAATACTTTGAAAATATTTTGTGTAATTATTAAATTATTTACATTTGCTTGATTAGTACACAGTATTTAAAGAACTTGCCCTCTTCATGTTATTTACACGCTTTCACAGCAAGCACGTCAGCTTGATACTCAGGGTGGTTGCAGAATAACATCTGTTCTACATCTTCCGATGTTACTAGAGTTAACAACACAATCAGAATTCAACTTGCACATCTATCATAGTTCAGTTTCCCCAACAATTAACCGGTTAGTGGTGAAATCATGTCATAGGCTAGTCAACTGACAAACTGGAGTAAGAAAATGTATTTCCATAGTTCTTCATAAAATAAATCTGTGTCAAAAAATTCTTAATGAAAATTTATACGTAATAATCGTTAAGTTAATCAAAATAAATTCTACTAATGCTTGACTTATTGAGTCTAAAGTAAATTGGAGGATACTTAATACTAAAATATTTGCATTTAGTTTTTTTAGGGCACTGCTTCGGCATTCGGCTGGTATTGATAGAGAAAACATGACCAACCAATGAGAGAAACCGATCGTTAGAATTATCTTGTATACGTAATTAATACACAAACAAGATTTTTTCAAAAACAGCTCTAAATTTTTACTTTCTCGTATACGTACGTATATGCGGAGTAATATACGTAGTATAGAGAAATTTATGTAATGCAGCGGAAAATCAATTTCGGGATTTTAACTGGAATATCCGTTTTCGGATCTCCTGATACCGAAAAAGTGTTTTTTTGAAAACATCCCTCCGTCTGCCTGTCTGGTGAATGTAAACAACACTCGCGTATGAACTATACGTAGAAGTTTTGCCACACTGAATAAACCCCTTTCAAACTGGTCTGCGTCGAAGCTATGCGATTCTGAAAAACATTCATTAATTTTTGGGGGTACATTACAGGAAGGCCTTGGGATATTTTCAAAATTTTCTCGAAAATGGCTCAAACTTTTCTTTAAATTTGTAGAGTAGAGAAGAATAGAGTAAAATACGCTTATAAAAAAGACATAGGTCCGATTTTCACGGTTAACTCTGAATTTTCGAAAATTGCTAAATTTTGAATTTTACGGCGTCTTCCCACAACTACGAAACTAAAGATAGAGAATTTTCCTTTGATTGAAATTTGTTGTCCATACTTAGATCTTTCATTAAGCTCATGTACAATTTTTTTAAACTTTTGGTAGTTTTCACGCAATATTGAGTGCAATATATGCAATTGTAAATAATAATTGCAAAAAATAACAAAAACCAGATTTTCTCAAAAAGGGCTCCAAATTTTTACTTTAAACTGTTGGTAGGGATAGTGGTTAGTGTTCTTAATGAGATGACATTCAAGACATTATACTTTATTCTTTTGTTTTTGCAAAAGATTACAAAAAATGAATTTTTTTGACTAGCCTTTCACGTCATTAATATTTACATTGGCGGCAACTTGTTCTCATTATTGCATTTACGAGTACATGTGCTTTAAATGTCTAAAAACTGTTTTTGAAAAATTCATCGTTTTCTGTGAATTTTTTCTTCCAACTTTTCGTATTCATATTGCTTATTGTACTGTTTAAGATGACATAGAATGAATTTTGCTGTATTCTTTTGTTCTTTCATAAAATACACAAATGTAATTTTTTTTGAAATATCTCTCACGCCGTTAATTGGGACATTTCTGGCAATTTGTGTACGTTATTGCAGTTGTAAGTGAATATTTCACTTGAAACGAAGTTTTTCGAAAATACATAAGATTCCTGTTGAAAGCTTCAAATTTCGCATTTACAGTTGAGCTTAAACGATTTTTCTTAAAAACGGCTCCATACTTTTTTAACGAAAATTTCCATATAGGACGAGGTTTTACTCTTCTTCACTATTTTAAAAGTAATATTTCGAATCTAGCATTAGGAAACCGAAAAATTGAGAAAATTTTCAAAAGTATATATTTAGGGCGACGGTAGTTAGCAGCCTTCATGATGATGGGGGCAAGATCGTAATGCTATCCCACATGATGGAAAGTAGAATTTTTTTCTTCGAGAAAGTTTGTGACTTTCTGTTGCACTACTAGTTTCTTAAACGTTTTTCCACGGCGCTTAAAAGAATGGTGCAAGTTTCATTGCATTTTCTAAATTTGCAAATGTGAGAAATTATTCTAGAAAGTATTTGCGTTGTAGCAACATTGTTTTCTCTAAAAATCTGTGCTTTACCTCGTAAACTAGAGGGCGTTTGGTTTTAGAGGGTCACGCATTTCGGGGTTCCTTGTCACTTTTGTCTGCTCGTCAGCTCCAGAGGCCGCCGGGGTCAAGGGACATCTTAGGGGTCGTTGGGCAGAGGGCAGCTGAGGTCAGCGCCCACGCATCAACGAGGCAGCGCATCAGACATTCTCTCTCCCTCTGGAGATGAAGCAGAGCCCTGACAAGCATTTAGCACAAACTGAGGGTGAAATTGGCACACATGAGGGGAATGCTAACGACCTCTTGAAATTAACGTGTTCCGAGGAGTTTTTGAACGGGTTTAGAAACTGAGTCCTTAATGAACTGCAGATGGATTGTTTATTAGAATGTTTTGATTAAGGCTGCAATTAAATCGGAAATTGTTTCAACCAATTGCCTTTCATCTGAGTGTTGGCGAATAAATCGAGTAAATTCTGAAGTAGAGAGCAATGTGGAGTAAAGAAATTTGCAATTCTGCTGTAGAATTACTGGTAGTGAAAATATTCCTCAATTTAATTCGAATTGGACGTGATAATGTATGTCGGTTTTTATTAAGTAGTCTTAGTGCTGGGGTGTAGATGATGAAACAGGATCTCTAAAAATAGTTAGTCTAAAGAGTAAAATTAACGATTGAATTCTGGCTGTACATTGGAATTCATGTTGACGTAGATGAAATAATATTTTTGAATTGCTTTGGAAACTGGCTGATTTGAAAACCCGCTCTGACTAAATATTTATCTGCTTTGATTTACGTTATTGTAAGTTAGAAAAAATCGTCCGAGAAAAGTGTTTTCCTGGGATTCGTTCTAATTGTAAATCTCTTCGCTTTCTCCTGACAAATAACTCTAGGTCTGGTGTAATGCAATGCAAGAAAAATGGAATAAGCTGTCCATAGTTCAAAAACACCATTGGTGAAAATACCTCCCATTGTAATTCGTATTTGATACGCCATAGAAAGTGTCATACCTGTTTTCGTGTTTAATGTTCCTTTTAACAATAATACTAAAAAAGAAAACGAGTTATTCACGACGATACTTGGTAATTTGGCGCGGGTTCAGTGGTATAAACGGTTGGTGGTGATGTGACGGTTAGCGCATCGGGCTGTTGTACACAAGTTTGCGGGTTCATACCCGATCGAATCCGTGGATTTGTAAAGGCGAAAAAACCTTTCTTAGGGGGGGGGGTAAAGTTGCGTTATTTTGTAGGTCATGTACAAAAACCTCAACCCTAAAAGAAGCCTCTGTGCTAAGTTCAAAATCGCCAGTTTAGCCGCCCGAATACTCCGCTTGATGGTGAAAGTACCTCTTGATGGTGATCCTAGATATCTAACGGTTTCTTAGACAAACATCAACAACGTGGCAAGATACTTTGATGCCTGCGGGCACGTCAACTTCTATGGTCATTAGTCCCGTTAGTGTAGTAATATTTGATTCCTGTAGATTGTGATGATTTCTTCACCGCAGGTTGGTGGAGCCGACTTACAAGTCGAACAGCTGGTGATTTTCTCCTTTGCGTTTCTCACAGCGGGGCATGCTCCAACCGCCCGACTGGTCTCCTGACATCTGTGGTAGCGTAGCCTATGGAAGTGTAAGGATATGTGTGAGGGTTAAGGATAGGACGAGAGTTATATTCCAACGTACAGATAGTGCGCAGTACACCATGTACTCCCGAGCAAGAGAGGGTTTACGCATTCAATTAAATCAAAGTAAGAAAGCGTCCTCTGTGACCTCTATAAAATGTATCTAGTGACTTCAGGAAAAGGCCTTCTCTGTGACCCGATAAATGGTATCCCGGAACTCAGTTCCCATCCCTCAACAACATAGAGTGTAGAAGATTTCAATAATTGACGCGTACCCCTTTGAGCTCTACATAATTTTGAGAGTCACAGTGGGCTTTACTGCCTTTGTGATATCAGAAGCTCGCTCGCTCGCTCGCTGCAATCGCCCCCCCCCCCCATGAAATGGACCACCCGGAGTGTGCCTCCAGCATCTGGCAGCGCCAAGCGTCTTCCCAGCCTCTATCTGGGAATAGAAGTGGGGATAAAGTGTATTTAGTTCGTAAGAAAGCATTGTATAACGTTCACTACCATTTTAGACTTTGCAATGGAAATTTGTATAACTTAGTATATGTTCACTTCAGCAATAAACTTCAATGTGTTCTTACTCTCTGAGTTTCATTTCACCGAGTCTGTTTGAAGAACTTGTTGACTAAGCATTGACACATTTAACTCGAGGAAAAGGAACGAACGATGACGCGCCGTCCACGGCCCGTTTTTAGGATACTACGCAGGCATTGGCCTGGTATTGATCGGAGACACCACGGGAAACTACTGATTAGAGCAACCGGCTCGAGATTCTCGGAACAATGACGTATAACAGCGTGATATGTCAGATTCGCTTCAACGGTTGCCGTACTGCAGATATCCAACGGTTTCTGAAGCGGTCATCGGCAGTGCGTGGAAAAGCTCTGAGAGATGATGTTAGACGGAGTTGGGGAGGCGTGGGTGGGTGTAGGGGGCTGAGGGGGTGTCTGTGTAATATTCGGAATCTTGGCTGGAATTATTATTGAACTCATAGATAGATATCGCTCGAGATACCTCGATGACCGTTAATGTGCGAGCGAGACACTCATGAAGGAAGGCACTACGCCGAGGCTGCCTGTCGAAGGTCAATATTTTGACTCTGATGAAATGGAGTCAATGTTTTTGAGACGGTATTCAGAGTTGTCGTCACTCTCCTCTGTGCCGCCAGCCGAGTGCACAAATTCCTCGAACAATCTATATCAGGTGACTCACCACAACGTTGATTTAACCTTATTGGGTAGGAATTCCGATATCTGGCAGTCACCAAAATCGCTGATATTAGGCTGCTACGAAACCACGTTACCGAGCTATACTTGGGTTTTCTTAACGTGGCGTCTCAAGGCCACGCGCGAGGGAGGGAGAGAGAAGGCAGACACAAATAGGGAGCCGCAAAAATCGGAGCTGTAGTGACGTTGTAGCTCCCCATTGGAGTCTACCTACCCTTCCTCCTTCGCGTGTGACCTTGAGAAGCCACGTAAAGAAAACCCATTTATATACTTGGGATTTTTAATGTGGCATCTGTGGGTAGTATTTCCCAGGTGGAATTCGGCATGACATTTTGCGTCTTTCTTGGTCCTGCCGCAAGATGTCGCATGATCGCGACCGTACCAAGCAGTGCTGCAGATCAAGCGACTCTAGCGACAGGACTGAGCATGACGCAAAAAGTCGAGCAGAATTCCATCTTGGAGATTCTACCCACAGATGCCACATTAAAAAATCCAAGTATGTACATGGGTTTTCTTAACGTGGCATCTCAAGGTCACACGCGATGGAAGAGGGAAAGTAGACTCCTATGGGGAGCTGCAACGTCACCCCAAACCCAAGCATAGAGTATATCCAACGGTTTCTCAACCGAACGTCGGCAGTGCAGCGCGGGGTGGGGTGGGGGATGCTCGGAGCGATGACGTAAGACGGCGGGGGAGGGGGTGTCTGCTTAATATTCGGAGGCGTCTCCGACGGGGCGAGCGCCTCTCGGCCGCGCTAATTCATTTAGAGGCGGCGCCGGCGACGCTGGACGGCGCCCCGGCGGGCCGGCCTCTCAGCCGCGACGCATAACAAGTGGCGCCCAAACTCGTCCTGGAAGTGACAACGGACACAGAGTCGATGGCTAATCCCGTTACCTACTCTCTGGTTGTTCTTTAATTGAGTATTTTGCATGAATGCTTAAGAAAAAAATTGCTTTTGGTAATGTTACCTAAAACTAATATTTTAAAAATCACTGTTAATTAAGTATAGGAGTTACCCTCAAAACGTGGTTTTTGTTAAAAACTATGCAAAACTCTCTAGCTTTTCAATGGAAGTAGTATTGAATATTATATTCAGATCTTTTTATTTATATTAGATCAAGGGAGACCACTTAGGACCCGCCCGACTGGACTATCTCCCAATGTAAAGTACACTGGATAAGAGGGAAACCTGTCACACGGAACAGGCAAGGAATTTTTAGAACGACAGTATAATCATTCTGGATTAGACGGAAAACAAATAAGTTTTAAAATTAACCATCAGTCACTGTTTATTTGCAACAGCAGCGACTTTCACAAGCGCGTCCCTATGCTATGTATAAAGCGCACACAGGCTTTCGACCGTGGAAAGAAATTCAAAGTCGATTAGGGAAACCTACATATTTCGGCAGAGCGGATCACATGCACAAAATTCAGACAAGAATTCAGAAAACGGACGTTGGGAAATATTCATTCGCGAATCGAACTAGAGACTGGAACGGCTTGCCTGTGACAACCTTTGATCCCTTTCCTCATGATGTCAGCAAATTTAAAAATAAATTAAATTCCTAGATGTTTATATGTGTCTTATTACCTCCTATGTAAAGTATGTTATATTATAACTATTATTATTATAACATTATTATTATTATTAATATTACTATTATTATTACTAATACTATTACTATTATTATTATTATTATTATTATTATTATTATTATTATTATTATTATTATTATTATTATTATGTGCAGTGGCGTGTAGTGCAGTGATGTGAAGTTGAGGGAAAAGAGTGTGTCAGAATCACATTAAAATGTGATTGGCAGTATGGTGAGACGAGGCGAGGTGAAGTGAAATGAAGTGATGTGAAGTGAAGTGAAGTGAAGTGAAGTGGAGTGCTATGGAAGCTTGCACGGTGAAATGTTTATGTTAATTTGTAAAGTGCGTAAAATTTGTAAAATTTGGTATAGTTGTTAAGTTCTGTAATGTTTAGTTAGTGTATTCTGCCACTAAGTTCTGGAACTTATTTGCAGAATTAGTAATAAATCTATCTAAGCCCGTGTGAGGAAGGAGAGTCGCGAAGAGCACTTCTTCCATTCTTCAATTTTTTAACGTGGCGTCTCAAGGTCACGCACAAAAAGGGAGAAGGAAGGCAGACTCCAATAGCGAGCTGCAACATCACTACAGCTTAACTTTTACGCTTATCAATTGAAGTCAGCCTTCCTTCTTCCTTTTTCCCGCATGACTTTGAGACGCCATGTTAAAACAATCGAAGTTTACAGTTTTTGTAAGGCGTGTTTTGTGTCCAATGGTTCTAAACGTCTAATCGTTCAGTTTGACGACTTGATGGTAGTGTTAAACAAGCATAAATGTCAGTCGGCAAATTAAAAACGTTATCTCTTGGAGAAATAATTACAGTAATTCAAGGACATGAAAACAGGAACAGTTATGTCAAGGTTTCGATGAAGAAATTTAAAGTTGAGAAAACTCAAGTGTATGACATCTTAAAAACAAAGACAAAATCACGAATAAGCATTTAAAATAACTGTAGGTGTTGCCACAATATTCTCGAGGATGTAGGCAAATAGCTTAAGCCTAAATTATCGAATAAATCGAATGAGTAAATACTGAAGGAGATAATATTTATTTCATTTTTATGGTATTTTTCGTTTCATTAAACTCGTGTTGCGTTTCTGTAAGTAATTTATCTCTCCCGTGACGTTTTCGTTTCATTAAACTCGTGTTGCGTTTCTGTAAGTAATTTATCTCTCCCGTGACGTTTTCGTTTATTTGAAATGTAATTTTTAAGTGAGATAAACTACTCATACAATCCATTCCATCTTAATTGACAGTTTTTATTGCAATCCTGAATAGGCCGGAAAACTGTACAAAAAGACGATTCCGGCTTATAGAGGTTCTCTCTCTCTCTCTCTCTCTCTCTCTCTCTCTCTCTCTCTCTCCCTCCCTCTCCCCTCTCTCTCTGTATATATAATATATATTCTATAGTACGCATTCTCACATTGTACGTTTAATTAACATTTTTTGCCTTTTTTATTCTTGATATGGAATATATTTCTTAAATTGGAATTCGAGGGCGTTTCTCTCTTTCTCTTTCCCTCACTGTCTGCCTCTTCCCAATTTCACTGTCGTCATTTTTTCTGTAGAATTTCGTTACCTCGACTCATTCCCAGTCACCTAGCAGCACGTCATCGCCTCGTCATTATCTTTCGGCATCTTCTTCCCGACGCGCCTTTCGGCGGCGGTCCGGGGGCTTCGCGGGGAATTGGCTTCATGACCGGGCGCCGTCGCCGAGGATGAGCAACAAGGCTGCTTCTGAGGAGGGGGGTCGCAGGGGGGCGACCTCGGAGCGCCGCAGGGCTGCGGATTTGCCCGCTGTCTTCCTCCCCTCCCCCCGTCGCCCTTCCCCCCTCCGTTGCCGTTCCCGAGCCTCCAGCACTGTCTTCGTCTGCGAACTTCTCTCTCTCCCTCGGACTGTTCTCGCCGTTGCCACCAGCCGACGCTCTGGCGGTGTTCACTGCATCATTCAGCCTCGGCGGCGACCGCAGAAATATCGCACTCGCCTGCGCAGATGTCGGTCCGTAAATACCGCTGCTCGTATTGGTCACCTTCCCCTCTGTCGCGCTTTTACGTTGGACCCTTTCTCAGCACCGGATTCGTAGCTATCTTCTCCATCGTAATACATTTTTTGTCACCCAACACCATTCACGCAGTCTTCGCACGATCTAGTCGCAATCGTCATTCACATCCTCATTACCACAAGCTCTGCCACATTTGCACGTTCCGTTGCACCTGCCAGCACCACAGTTATAACCGATTTCCACTCCCCACGGGGGGTATCCGTTGCCACCGCTTTCCAACCGCTTCCTTTTGTCCTCCCTTTTCCGCCGGTCCCGGTTCGGGCCCCTGCCTGCTCCGCCTCCGCCCTCGTAAGCTAGTGCATAATTCATGCGCGACCCGCGCTGCCACCGCCTGCGCCTCCACCTCCGCCTCCGCTGCCGTGGAGCGGCCATACTTTAATGTATCCCTCCGCAGGTCGAGCGGCGCAGCTTACGGGGATAACCGGCGGGCGCCGGCGCGCGGGCAGGCGCTCCAAATGCACAATCTGCCCCCTGTCCGCCCTCGCGCCCGCCACGCCCCGCCCCCCTCCGTGCCGCTCGGGGCCATATTTGTGCGCCCCGCGGGGGCGCCTATTATCTGGCCGCGGGGACCGCGCCCGCCCGCCCCTCTCCAACACAATCCTCTCCTCTCCACCACTATTTGCAACGCCCCGCACCTCTCCGCGCCTCTCTCCCCGCACCACTATCCCGCCCCTCCTCCAGCTCCGCTACCCAGCCCCTCTGCCCCGCCCCTCCCCCCACCCCGCCCATCTTCCCCGCCCATCTCCCCCGCCCACTGCCCCGCCCCTCTCGCCCTTCTCCCGCACCCATCTGCCCCGCCCCTCCGCCCCGCCCCTGTCCTGCCCCTGCCCCCTGCTCCGCCTCTGTGCCCCGCCCCTCTGCCTCTCCACTTCACACTCCCCTCTGCATCGCCTCTAACTCCTCTTCGCTCTTCCCCACCTTAAGCCCCGCCACTCCACCCTCTCCTCTGCTCCGATCCCCGATGTTCCTCTAACCGCCCCCCCCCCGCCCTATCCCTTTCCTCATTGCTCGTTGCTCTGCCCGCCTGTGACGTACTCCGTCACTCCGTCCCTCCTCTCCGCTCTATCCCCCCTTCGTATCCCACCCTCCATGAGGCTCCTCGCCGCTCCGGTCACCTCTGACCCAACCCGCCCCTCTGATGCACCACCGGTACCCGCCTTTGTCCGCCTTGTATCTCCATCTCGCTCCTTTACGCCCATCCCTTTCCGCACGTCACCATCCATCCCCCAGTTACCGTTTCTTTCAGTCCATCACCATTTCTCCGGTCCTGTCTCCCTTGCCACTTTCGCCGCGCCGATTTCCTCCACAACGCCCCACCCCAACTTCTTTTTTTTTTTGCAGCCCCGTTCGTATTCAACTGGCGCCTTTCTGCATTGTCCCACCCTCTCTACCTCGCTCCTACCCACTTCTTTACCTCTCTCCTCCTCCTTTCCATCCCACACCTCACCACGTCATTCCTCACCTTTCTTCCCGACTCCTCTTCGCCCACCCATTCCCACTGCTCCTCCCGCCCCACCTCGCCACCAGTTTTTCACCGGCGCTGCGCCGCCGCGGCAGATAACGGCCCTGTCGGTTCCTGTGTTCCGCTCGACCTCCGGCTCTTTAAATGCGCTTTCGTGAATTATCCTAGTTATCGTGTGTCGTGATAAATGTTGTTCGCAGTTTTGGTTTCGCGTATGCCCCTTTATCAAATGCGCGGTGGTCCAAACCTTTGTGTAGATATACTTCATATGCAGGTGGCGCTCAATAAAAAGATCTTTACCGTTCTAGTTAAAGTGGGCTTCTATGCTTGGCTCTTGCGCATTTAAACGAGTTCTATCGCTCGGACGAATAGATTCATTGAGCTAATATTTTCATTGAAAATATTGTTGTTGTTTTTTTATTTCAGGAAGAAGATTACTCATAAACCAAAAATGCTGGGATTAATCTTGTTTATGCTCCTTCGCGTTTCTCATTTTTATTTTTAGCAAACACACGCCATTTATCTTTTACTAGTAGTTCGTACTACAAGCTGGCTGCAATGCATAGGTTCCTATGGACAACTGTCATGGAAACTGTCATTGAAGTAGCGTTCGGCACTGATGTAAAATTATTAACTGATAATACAGAACGTAAAATTATAGCATGTCGCCAAATTGCTTTTTTTAACTGACTGTTTTGTTCTATTAATGTAGTTCAGAATTAGAATTGTTTGTTTTCCTTGCCTTTCTATGTCGTAGTTGCTCTACAAAATTACGTGAGCAAAGACATCTAATGAATGTTTGCGAAACGACACACACTATCATAGTTAGCATTGTTATGGTACGAACTAACAAAATTTTAAACAGGTATGTTTGCCGAATACAAATACTCTCCTTGCCAGACCGCCCTCAACGCAGCGCAATAATATGGTCAGCATGAACGACCTTGCGGAACACCAAGCTCAGCAATCCAATAAAATAGAGCAACGCTTCGTCTGCCGCAAACCTCCAACTGCCAATCGCTAATATCCCCTGTGGGCGGGCGCGCTCTCCCGGGTGGGCGCTCATCCGATCGCTGCCGGCTTCCTGGCCGCGCCGCCCCGCACCGCCCCGCGCCTCCCCGCGCTTTATTCCCGCGCTCGCCGCCCGCATGGGGCGGTGGCGGGGCGGCGCGCCGCTCGGACCAAAGCCGCCCTTTAGAGGGAGTTTATTTGCCGGGCGGCGCCCTGTGGGTGCGTGCATGGGTGCGTAGGTGGTGTTGGCGGCGTGGGAGTAGTGGAGGCGGAGGCGTTGGCGGTTGTGGCCTCAGTAACCCTGCGGGGTGGCTACTGTGGAATACTGGTAGGTCAGAGGCGGTCAGTGTGTTCGTCGGTGGTGGAGATAGTGGCGGCGGCGGGTGGGCGTGAGGTTGAAGGCCGTAGGAGTGAGCGGGGCAAATGGACAAGGCGAAGGTGGTGGGAGAGGCGGTGGTAGCTCGGTCGGTTGTTGGGCTAGTGGCGTCAGTTGCGTTGGCGGCGAGGGTGCTGGCAAGAGCAATGGGTGGAGAGCGAGGAAGGATCAGACGGGAGAGGGCTACGGAGTGAGTGATGGCGGTAGGGGATGAGGCGGTTCAAGAGAGGAAGGCGATGGAGATACGGATGGTGGTGGAACGGGGAAGGAAGGCTGACGGATTTGGCCATGGCGATGGCAGTGGCATTAACGTGGGATGGAAGGACCATGAAGGTGTGGATAGCAGTGAAAAGCGAGGTGAGCGTGGGATTCGCGTCTGTAGCGGTGGCAGTGGTGATGGCAGAGGCATTACCTGTGGTGGGAAGGGTGTCGCCGGCGCTGCCCTCTGCTTGTACACGTGAGCACAGGGGCCGCAGGGTGGCGGCGGTGGCGGCGTGCGTGGCGAGTGCCGCCGCGACCGCTCACCCAGCTCCGGTTTCCTCCGACCGCCACCGAGACCGCACGCGCGACATCCAATCCCCTGTTTGCGCGTCATTGTTGGCTGCCTCCACCGTGGTAGGAGTGGTTGGGTGGTTGATGGATTATTAATTCAGGGCGCGTCAACAGCTTACATCATTAGTCCCGTAAGTGTAGTGGATGCTTTTTCTCGGGAGTTGGCAGTGATCTTCCCTGTGAGTGAGAGTCCCTAACCAGGACTCTCCCAACAGCGGGGCACCGCCCCCGCCGGGAAAAGCACTAAGCTCCCGACCGGTCTCCCGAAATATGTGGTAGTGTAGTGCATGTTAGTGTGTGTGTGTATAAAGAGAGAGTAGGACAAGGAAGAGGAAGGAAAGATAGCGCGCGGTCCGTGGTACGATTGCTAGGGTACTGCTCCGGCATTCGCGTGGTGTTGATCGGAGAAAACACGGAAAACTACCGATCAGAGCAGCCGGCCGCCAGAATTCTCCTCCAGACAGCGACTGAATTCGACCTAGCTGAAAAGTGAGTGTCGAAAATCCTGCCGCTCTCAGGACTCGAACCTCGGACCTCCCGGTCAGAGGCGCTGCAGTGACACATGAAAGCTACCGCCCCCGGTCAGCGCGCGGAGTTTTTCGAGATGTCTCATACTGCGAACACGCGCCGGTAGACAGTTTAGAGAGGATTTAAGTGGTGGAGGTCAGTGTTGAATAGTTATGACATACGACAGAATTTGGTAGGATATGCGTTATTCAATTAAAAAATATTTGTACGATTTGAGAAAATTAATAAACTCTTTTCGATCATGTGACACGGTATTTGACACTCATTCGGTCTAAACTAGGTTTGGGGTGTGGTCGAAGAGTTTCATACAGTAATGATTCGTATGAATTTACAAGTTGTGGAGAAGATGGACTGGTGTTGTGTTACAATTTTTTCTGGCTACGCCGACTGGACAAAAAAGTACACTTGAAATTTTTTGTTGAAATATTATTTACATGAATAATTATGTGATTAAAATTTATTCTATTTTGAATTTAATTAAAAGACATAATTGACCCAAACGAATGACGCGGCTCATTGAAATTCTTGGGCTGTGAGTTTACATCCGTTTGATGTCTTTAAATATTTACATGGATATTTTCATCTGCTTACAGGATTTATATCAATACTTCCAATATTATTTTTACAATGTAAATCACTCAATCACTGAAAAACGGATTAATTGATTAATGATGCCGAGCATGTCTACTGCTAAGGTCATTAGTCCCGTAAAAGTAGTGCATGTTTTCCTCGGAGGATAGCTGTGATCTTCACCCGCTGGATGGTGAGATATGGCGCCGAGCAGGCGTCCGAGCAGACTAGCAAGGTTTACACCTTACCAGCTATCTCCCACCAGCTGGGCACCGCCACGCTGGTGGAGTGTGTGTAAGTAAAGCGCAAGCACGCCGACGGGTTGATGTCCGGATCCAGCCGGAACCCATTTTTCCCTCGCGGCCACCTTCCCATACAATGCATGGGAAAGGGCCGCCCTGATAGCTCAGAGATCATAGCTATCCAGGCTAGTGCCGGAGTCAAAAGAATGCGCTACTCCCATGCACCGGGAACAAGTGCCTTCCTCTTTCCCCAGCGTATCGACACACTGGCACGATGAAGCAGAGGGCTCAACTAGGGATCGCCCAAACTAAGGTCCAGGCGGCTCGGAGCCCCCATCCCGTCTCCGCACGGCCTCCACCTTCAAGCTAACGTGGATATCACCGAAACCTGGGCAACATGACGGATGATACCTAGTTTTCCGCCGGACTTTGAAGTGGAATCCGAAGTAGTCTGAAAAGCATCTTTCGCCCAGTTCTGCCCAAAGGTCGACGGGCCGTAGATCCAACTGGTGGGTAGCCAGGCGGACCCGACAACCAGGAGCTTAGCATCGCCTTCTCACGGTTTACACCTTCAGGGTAACGGCGTGAGCAACGCTGGTCCGGGTGGTCGTTTACGACACTCCACCAGAACCCACGACAACCTACGCCATCGTCATTCCCTCCTGCGGGCGAGGTAAGAGTAATGGTGGGGAGAGGTAAGGGTAGTGGTGGGGAGAGGTAAGGGTAGTAGTGCCAGTGAGGAAACGACGGCTAAGTGGCGGCGAGACGAAGCGTGGTGAGGCGTGGTGAGGCGTGGTGAGGCGTGGTGAGGCGTGGCGAGGCGTGGCGAGGCGTGGCGAGGCGTGGCGAGGCGTGGCGAGGCGTGGCGAGGCGTGGCGAGGCGTGGCGAGGGGTGGCGAGGCGTGGCGAGGCGGGCGAGGTAAGAGTAGTAGCGGGGAGAGGTAAGGGTAGTGGCGGGGAGAGGTAAGGGGAGTGGCGGGGGGGGGGAAGGGGTAGTGGAGGGTAAGGGGGTAGTGGAGGGGAGAGTTAAGGGTAGTGGAGGGGAGGTAAGGGTATTGGAGAGAGGTAAGGGTAGTGGAGGGAGAGGTAAGGGTGAGTGGAGGGGAGAGGTAAGGGTAGTGGAGGGGAGAGTTAAAAAGGGTAGTGGAGGGGAGAGTTAAGGGTAGTGGAGGAGAGTTAAGGGGTAGTGGGGGAGAGGTAAGGGTAGTGGCGGGGAGAGGTAAGGGTAGTGGAGGGGAGAGGTAAAGGGTAGTGGTGCCAGCGAGAAGATGACGGCTAAGTGGTGGCGGGGCGGGGCGGGCGGGCGGGAGCGGGGCGAGATCGGGGCGGGGGCGGGGCGGGGGTGGGAGCAGCGGGTGAAGCAAGGCGGGGAGGGGCGGGGCACTCGTGGCTTCGCACGCCTCCGCGGGTCGCGCTCACAAGCGCACGTAACGAACCAGCGCCGCTGCGAGTTATCGAACTACCGCGAGAGCGCTCTACAATCGAGAGTGGAATGCGCGAAGGCCCGCATTTGGATGCGACGGCGATGTTTCGGGCCGCGAATTATGCGGCGCGTTGTTTTAAAGTTGGACTTCTACGCGGATCCCGTACCTGCCAGAACAAGCGCGGTGTGATGGCTGTAGCTTTGCACACGCGCTGCGGTGGGCGTTCATTTGGCGGAGCGAATGGATTAGTAGGGCGCGGGATTTTCGGTGGCATCACCTCGAACGAAACTAGATGCATATTAATGTAATGCAGATCAATGTAAAACTAAATGAAGTTCAAAATTTTAGTCGTTTTTCGTAATTTACGGAAATGTCGTGTCAATTTAGCACCATTTGTGACAGAATCTCTACAACATAAAGAATTTATTGACGCAGAATTGCTCAAAATACAATAGCTTAGGGGACGAATGTTGCTTCTTAAGCCTACGCGCTCGAGTTCCAATTCCTGCGGGGCAATTTTGTTCTTGAACTTTTCTAAGAACAGTGCATTTATTTCAGTTCAGTCATTGTTATTTACATTTTTCAATTTCGAAATAATAAAAAAATGTATTTTCAACTTCTCCTTGTATTAGGAGTTTTACAAGTGATGGTTTTACATAAATAATATGCGTGTCGAAGCGTAATTTTTGTATTTAAAGCTCCGATACAAATGTTTAATTACTTTTTCATCGGAAATCCGAAAAAAAACGTTTTTCAAATCATGATAACATTGTAAACATAGTGTATACATTTTTATATAGTTTCCTCACGGCAAAATGTATACTTACGAGGTTTTTTAGGGGAAATAAAAGTATTCGAGCTTCTTTGACCATGCCAATATGTTGATTCAAATATAAGTTATTATAAATGTCAACATTTGGGCCATTACACTCAGGGAATATCATATTGCGCTAACCAGAGAGAATGATAAGTTCGTCTTGAAACATTTTATCGAGATTCCGACAAAATTACAACTCTCGCGCACGCACATTCCTGAGCAAAGGGATTTCGCGCCCATTCCGTTCTCCGCTCGCAAGCTCGTTTCCCGCTCGCGTCCTCCACAGTGTTTATATATGTATTCCTTCGTGAGCCTCATCCGCATGTTTTTACTGGCGGACACCGTTTCCGCAAGCTAATGCGAAACGGTTTAAAGTCTCATTTCGACCGCGGCCTCCAAATCCGGATCGCTGAGTGAAACCCCAGCGCGCGAGTGGTGGGGGCGGGGGTGGGGAGGCGGCCGGCCGGCACGGCACCCCTCGCTCGCACGGCGACGCATTTGCAAACAAAACGCACGCCCCTCCCATTAATGCATAACGCACGTCGTGGGACACGAGGCGCCGGACAGGCTGGCTGACGCACAGGCACACCCCGCCCAGTCCCACCCGGTCCTGCCCTCCCCGCCCAGTCCCACTCGGCCCTGCCCTCCCCGCCCGGTCCTGCCCTACCCATCCAATCCCACCCGGTCCTGCTCTGCCCGCCCAATCCCACCCGGTCCTGCCCTGCCCGCCCAGTCCCACCCGGTCCTACTCTACCCGCCAGTCCCACCCGGTCTTGTCTACCCACCCAGTCCCATTCGGTCTGCCACCCTACCGCCCAGTCCCACCCGGTCTCTACCCACCCAGTCCCACTCGGTGCTGCCCTACCACTTAGTCCCACCCGGTCCTGCCCTACCCGCCCAGTCCCACCCGGTCCTGCCCTACCCACCCAGTCCCACCCACAGTGTATCCTACCCACCCAGTCCCATTCGGTCCTGCCTTCCCTATCCGCCCAGTCCCACCCAGTCCTGCCCCTACCGCCCAGTCCACCCGGTCCTACTCTACCCACCCAGTCCCACTCGGTGCTGCCCTACCCGCCCGGTCCCACCCGGTCCTGCCCTACCCGCCAGTCCCACTCGGTCCTGCCTAGCCGCCCAGTCCGTCCCCGGCCCGACTGTTCTAAGCTCCCTCCCTGACTCGCCCACCCCTTGCGGCGGTTACCACCGTCCTGCCCTGTTTCGCGTCACTCGATCTTTTCAACCCAGCAAGCTCTGTGCAGCCCTCCCTGTGCCCCCAACTTTCCGCACTCGCCCGCCTCTTTATTTCCGTCGTATCCGCTCCGTCTACTTTTCGGAACAACACCCTCCACATCATCCCTCCCCATTCTACTCCTTCCACCTCATCTCTATCTCTACCCCGCGCTCTCCTCCCTCTGCGCCCTACCACCCTTCAGTCCACCTCCATTCAACCTTCACCACATTTACTCTGCCCCCTTCCACTGCTCTACTCAATCTACCTCATCAACTCTATCCCCTCCACTTCTCTCCTTTCATTCCACGCCCCTCCACTCCACACCTTCACACCACCCCTTCACCCCACTATTACTCCTCACACTACCTCCTCCCGAACCCAACCCCTCCACTCCCAGCCTTCCTCTCCCCGCCACTCCTTTCAATCGTCCGTCCGCTCCTCCCCTTTTCACTGCCTAACCATCCATTCTTCTTCATCACATCACTCGCTCCACTTCCATAACGTCCCGTCCCACATACCACCCTCAGTCGCTGGCCGCTCCACCACGCTTCATCTCGTCACTGACTGTCCTAACCATTCATTCTTCGCTTCATCACATCTCGCTCCGCTGTAACGTCCCCGTCCCCATACCCTCAGTCCTTTGGCCGCTCCACCACGCTTCATCCCTTCACGGCTACACCCGTCCCGCCTGGCTCGCCTGGCACCGCCCAGACCGACGCCACCCCGACCACGCCCCACTCCGCCCACCTCTGGCGGTAGGAGCGTCCGGGAGGGAGGTATATAATAATCCAGACGTGCCGCGACTGGGGAGTGGCTACGTGGCGGAGATGAGAGGTCCACGGATTTGACGTCATCTCGTCAGCGTTTCCGGCGGTGCGTCGCGGCCAGTGTTATCTGCCGCCGCCCCCCGCACCTGCGTCGCGGACGAGACTTCGTTCTCCGCCGCCTCTCCGCTGTCGACTTCATCGCCGCATGTTGTGTCAGTATTTACGTTTGCGTGGCTTGCAACGACTATTGACTGGGACTGAATATTGCATATCCACAATTCTTTGATCCCGGTGAATAAGCTGATGTCACTTAATTTTACAGGAGAGCAAAAAGCAACGTTTAAATGAAATAAATCAGGGATTAATGATATTCAAACGAAGATGATATTCAAACAAAACAATTTTTGTGTAGATAATCATTAACCCCTTATTTATGGCGTTAGTTTAAAATTGGTTATGGCTCCCTTGTAAAATTAATTTTTTTTTGCATATCAGCTTATTCACTGTGGTCAAAGAATTGTCGGCGTCAACTAATCTGAATTAGTTTTCGTTATTCGATTTTAGAATTTTACTTCGAGACTCCATTTTCAGATGTCTTTTACTTTTGTCGAGATAATATCAATGAATGTATTTCCAGTTCATTCCGAGAGTAATAAAGAAAAAGGGAATGGGAAATATTTTACAAACAATTGCAATATCGTTCATGTTCCCGACATTTTTAATCATTTCCAAATCCAAATTCGTAGTCATTAAAGTGTTAATTTTCATGACTTAAGCCGTATTTCACTACACATCTCATCAATGTCATTTTTTTCGATGACCTCTTCCACTCCTACCAACATTGCCACCCGTACAAATCCACGCCGCACTTAACCACCCAACGCAACCGCCAAATAGCCATCTCCACTGCCGCCGTTATTAATGTCACGCCACCACCATTACCACTTCCACTGTCGCCGTCTGCATCACTATCGCTGCTGCAACCGCCATAATTACCGCCACCGCCGCCATCGCCCCCAACCACCACCACCACCACCACTACCACTACCACTACCACCACCACCACTACCACCACCACCACTACCACTACCACCACTACCATTACCACCACCACTACCACCACCCCCACTACCACCACCACCACTACCACCACTACCACTACCACCACTACCACTACCACCACTACCACTACCACCACTACCACTACCACCACTACCACTATCAGCACTACCACTACCACTACCACCACTACCACTACCACTACCACCACTACCACTACCACCACTACCACTACCACCACTACCACTACCACCCCTACCACTACCACCCCTACCACTACCACTACCACCACTACCACTACCACTACCACCGTCCACAAAACAATCGGCATCGCTCCACCACTACCGTCCCCGCCCTCGTCCTGCCACCATCGTCACTTTCGCCATCCAAATCATCGCCGCTGTCCCGCCTCTATTTTCTCCTTCCTACAGCCGACGCCACCACCTTCGCCCCCATCACCATCACCTCCGTTGATGCCTCTGCCACCAGCGCTATTACAGTCGCCCACGACTTCGCTCCTGCTACCGACATCCCCTCAACACCACCTCCGCTGTAGTCTCCGCCGCCTCGCCCTTGCCCTTACACCGCCACTATTACACACGCAGCAGTCGTCACCGCCATCGCATCCCCGCCCCCGTCCCCCTCTGCCACCGCCACCACCACCGTTTCCGTCACCCCCATCTCCACTGTTGCTTCCGCCACCGCTATTACCTCCGCTGCCGCTGCAAGTGGGCGATGGGCGGGGCGGGCGGGGGGGCTGGGGGCAGGGAGGGAGGCAAACCCCGCTCTGATTCATTAGCGCATTGCCCCCACCCCCTGCAGCTCCTGCCCCGCTGCTGCGGCTGTGCTCGGTGTGTGTGGGTGCGCGCCGCTGCATGACGTTGCGCCTGAGGCAAAAGCCCTTCGCCTCCTTGGCCACGCCCCCTCCGCCACCTCCTCGTCCCTCCCGCCCTCGCCCTTGTGCTGTCACGTGACGCGACGGCTGCGCTCCGCCGCCACCGCCTCCTCCCCCGTCGAGTGACAAAGGTGAACGAACCGGCACACTCAATTAGATTTCCCCAGGCCGACGGCAGCCGGCACCCGACTCGGCGGCGTGTCGGGAGAGAGTGGGGCCGTGACGTGGCGAAAGAATACATCGCTGGGAATGGAAGAATACTGTATGGCTTTTGGTGAAAAATAGAATAGTTAATGTCACGGGTTCATATTCTTTGCAAGCCACGGAGGTAGGTGAATCAAAACGAGCAGAAAATACTCACTGTTACATTTGCGTGGTTTCTCTTTCCAATTCCATGCCTTTAATTGCGATGGATGTCTGAACCGGTGAAGTTCTTGTACTTTGTCCCCGGCCGTTACACGCTTGGAGGAGCTCTCTCGCTTCCATTTTTATTTATAATGCTATTTTTCGTTATTTCGAAGTCGCTAATATCATGTAGCCTTTTGTTGATCCCATCTCGGTTAGTTCTTTTTTGCTTATGATTTCGGGACTTCAAGTGCCCTTTGTCCGGAAATATTTTGCTCTGACGGTTCTAGTGGGGAAGAAGAATCCATTTATAAATACATTCATAAGACGTAAATATGTGGTACTCATAAATTATAGACACACCATTTACAGTGCCCAACTACCTACTATCAGCCGTACATTGAGTCTATAGTCCACAGGAACAATCAACTGGACTACTTATGATGTAAGATGTGGATTCTTTATTATCTCAAAAAGCTAAGGTAATATATTTGTAGAAACGATGAAATATTACTTACACTTCGAGGATGTAGAATGAACTAAAAGGATTTCTCTTCAAGTTAATGAGTTAGTATTCATCAAGACTCCGCACAACAACCCACTGTTTTCCTAACCATTTACTTTTCGAGTGACAGAAGACACTTTAGCGTGAAATATTGATGTCCATTAGACTGCTGTGCTTTTCGCTTTACATAAAAAATGTGTACTCCGTACAATTTGAACACCTAGTTGCCCAATGAGTAGGACTCAAATTTTGATTTCTTGTGTCCCTTTCACATACCATCAGACATACATTTTTCTTTTTCGTTTGTAAAAGAACTTCCAATGGAATTGTTGGATAGAGATTCATTAAAGATCTTTCATGAATTCGGAGAGTTGACTTTGATTGTAAAAGATCATCTTTGGTTACAATAAAATTCATAGACAGAATATATAAACTCATTGTCAGAATTGACCTATGCTACGAATATTTCAAGGTGGGAAATATCACGGCCTCCCACATGATACGAATCAATATCCATCGGTACTTGGTGACGAAGGTCAGATCAAAGGGCCTGTGTTTTGTGAGCAACAAAGGTAAAAATAATGACATTTAAAAGTAGAATATATAATTTAGGAAACATTCGACATGAAGGAAGCGTCAATTTAGAAAAACAGTCTAAGGCAATGTATGATACATTCGCAGACTTGGGTTACGTACTTTTTTACTCATTACACTTTTCAAAATGTTTATGAAATAATGTGCATGAAGAATTCTGTTGAGGAAAAATTTGTACATTTTTTAGTATAGTTTTCATCAAATAATTATACAATTATAATAATTAACCTTAAAATACTTAATATTCTCAGACGTCTAAAGACGTCTCAGACGTAATTTTGATGACCTAAACCATCGTTAAAATTATCAATAAAATGCCCCAAAATTCCTTTAAAAATGTTCTAAAACCAAAGAAAAATGACGTAACAAATTTTATCAAAACCAGTTCGGATGAACAACTCAAACATTTAGATACGTTACTGATGTAATCGAGGCTTCTTCAATTCATTCCAGTGAACTCAGCTTGTAAACTTTCGGTTGATACTGTTCTTTACCAGGAAATGTCTGTCTTCAGTTATCCCAAAATCGGCCGAACCGCCAATGGCGCTGAAATACGCCACAAGAATTATACGCTCACAACGACTGTCAAAACAACTTCTTGGCGGACAAATCGTATAGGCTACTGAATAATTTTGTGAAGAACTTTTGTTGCAATTCCTAAATATTATTTGAAGCAAGTACCATTCAAAATGACATGAAAATCGACGAAATCTGCAAAAAAAATGCATTGAAAATGACGGGAAAGGGGAAAAAATGATTTATTAATCAAAATCGGCAAAAATGCTAAATTATGACCTATAAAAATGAGTCATTTCCTTTTGTCATAACATAAAATGAATTTCTATACTAAACGGCATTGTTGTAATATGAAAAAAATGACACGTCATTAAAATCCGCCCCCTAGTGATAAGAAATCATATTTGCAGTTGTAGTAGAGCCGGAGCGTGAGGTAAATCTTGAAATGCGATTGTCAGCGGTTTGTCTCCCACCCCAAGAGCGGGCAGCGCCAGCCATCACGCGCCATTCATATTAGAGGAGGTGGCGGTGCATCAGCAGCAGGGGAGGGGTGGCCGTCACGGCGCGGGGGCGGAAAAGCTCCCGAGACACGACGGCCGCCAGCGGGGATGCGGCCGAACAGGCACTCTGACGCGGTGACACCGCAGCCCCACCCCCAACACTGCCACCTCTTCGGATGCCAGTGCTGTCACCGCCACCCAGCCGCTTCCGCCTCTAGCGTCACCCACGCCGTCCCCGCCACCCCCAACGCACCCACCTCCCTCGCCGTCCCCGCCCCTCTCTCCCCCCATTATCCGCACCGACCCTACCAGCCCCGCCCTCGCCTCCTCTCACCATCCCCACCGCAACGCCGTCCCACCACACTCACCGTCCTCGCCCTCATCGCCTCCCTCTTCCTTACCATCCTCATATCACCGTCCCCATTTCTCTCGCTGTCTGCGCCATCTTCATCCTTCAACGTCCCCCGTCTCCTGTCCCACACCTGTCCTGCCTTGCGTCCTTCGACCTCGGTTGCCCCGCCCCAACCAGTCCCCGTCACGACCCACACACGCAACACCGCATCCCCGTCCGTTCTCGTTCCCCTCCTCGATGCATCCTTCCCCGTGTCCAGCTCCCAGCATCCCTAGCACACCCACCCCTCCAACGACCCCGTCCCCGCCACGCCCCATTCTCCTTCGCGCCAACCCCGTCTACTCCCCTCCCCGCCCTTCCACCTTCCAGCCCACTCTCATCAAGCTTGCCACGCCCCCAGCTCTGTCCACATCAGCATCCTCCCTATGGCTCCGGTCATCGCCGACGCCGCCCTCCGTCACCGCCAACTGTCTTCGGCAGCACTGCCTCTTCTACCACCGTCGCCATGGCTCATCCTCTGCCCCCCCCCCCCAGTCGAGCAGTCGCGCTCGGCGGAGTGCGCCTGCAATTTGGCTGCCACCAATTACCATCCCTCCGCCGCCGCCGCCACCGCCGTCGTTGTTCCGGGAGGGACATGACAGGGAAGCCGATGCTGTGCGCTTGTGGCGCGAGGTGCAGTGTTCATGCGACGGGCCACACGATGCTTTGCCTTATTCGTTTCAGGTGAAGCGGTGCCTCCAATGCAGAACTCCAGGCTTATGACTTCCGGTGATCCGTCGAAACTAATTACATTTAGTCGGAATAAGTGTTACAAAATTCTACATAAGGATAATAAATAATCTAAGATCGGTTTTTTGCCCATGAACATGGGATAAATTTCATACAATGAAGTGAGACGTGACATTTGCCACTAATTTGGTTGGTGCTACATCGTTCACTTGTTTATGGCGGGTACATGAAATATTTTTGAATGCGTCAGAACGTATAATACGAGAGCTCGTTGACATGCCTACCTATCGAGGGCGCAATGACACGTTTATTTTGATTATTCATTCAGCTACTTCTCTGGGATCAAAAAATACTAAATATTTTCTTCAGTTCGGGAATAGCCTTCAGATTATGGATTTGTGGCCCATTTTCTTTCCAAAAACATGAATATCTCCCACAATATCTCGTACATCGTAAAATAAGTTACTGTAATTCGTTGACACTGAGAGTTCGAAAACCTTAAACATTAATAATTATACATTATCAGTTTCTTCTCTGTTCCCTGTCAGTGGAATGCTCGTTATATCACACACATCCGAGCTTATGGTATTGCTTATAATCGATAACTTCAAATCAGTTGCTTCTATATATTAGTATTTTTATCTCTAAAATTCAGTGCTGTATATTTCAATAATTCATAATGTATTATTTAATAGCGCCTAATTCAAATGTTTATTATGATTTCACAAAAACGTTAGTTATAATTTACTGTTTACGTCCATTTTTAAAATATAATTCTTTATCCAATCTCCTATAGAGCTTACCACCACTTTGTTCACAGGAATGGCTTTTGTTCCTTTATATCCATCATCAAACGTAATTTGTTTATTTATTCTTTTACCACTGAAATTTTCTGTTTCATATACATCTCAAACACATGAAAGCAATGAGACAAGAAATGATACTATTTGCTGACACTCTGATTTCTAGGAAACACGATCTGCTTTCGTATTTGTAGCACCACGCTATTGCTTCAGGAAAACAAAAGGAAATACAAGTAGGGCGTTCTGCGGGGCTACATATAACCTCCGCGAGGAACGATATACTTCGACACACTATTGCCGATTGATCGCGCAAAGAACATTGTAACAAAAACCAGAAATATCACCGACGGCCACAGCAATGCCAGTGACCGCTCTGCCACTAGCCTGTTCACTCTCTTACCTACTCGACCGCCAGCTCGCCCGCCAGCCCACGCGTTCGGCTGCCAAGCCACCGGGTTTTTCGCCCACCCGGCCCGCCCTCCTGTCCGCTCGCCCGCTCGCCTGTCCGCTCGCCTGTCCGCTCGCTCACCCGCCTGCCCGCCCGCCCGCCCGCCTGTCCGCCCGCCAGCCCGCCTGTCCACCCGCCCGCCTGTCCGCCGCCGCGCCGCCCCGCCTGTCCGCCCCAATCGCCTGTCCGTCCCCCGCCTGTCCGCGCCCCGCCTGTCCACCCCTGGCTGTCCACCCCCCAGTCCGCCCGCCTGGACGCTCGCCCGCCCGCCTGTCCGCTGACGCGCCCGCCTGTCCGCTCGCCCGCTCGCCCGCCTGTCCGCCCGCCCGGCAGTCCCCCTGTCCGCCCGCCCGCCCGCTCGGTAATCGACTCGCTTGCTCGCCCGCTCGCCTGCTCGCCTGCTCGCCCGCTCGCCTGCTCGCAAGCCCTCCCACTTACTCGCCCGTCCGCCCGCCTGCCCGGGAAATGGTATTTGCTCTGCGGGATCTGAAACAAAACAAATCTCCCCGACGATATCCTGTGGCCGGGGAGAGATCGAGTGTCGCGGGCGATATGGCGTCGGCGAGGAGTGGGAGGAAGAGCCGGGGCCGAGCCGGGCGGGGCGGGGCGGGGTGGCGCGGCGCGGCGTGCGGGCAGCAGTCGAGCGTCGATTCCCGGCTCGGCTTCTGGGTCACGTTCGAAGCGGACAGCTTGGCTCCGGGCGGCTGGCTGGCTGGCTGGCGCTCCGTGGGTCACGCCTCGGCCCCAACCCCAAGTGCCCTCTGCGCGGCCCCTTTCGCCCGGCCGCTTCGCACTCTAACATCTCTCTCGTCCTCGGCCCACCTTTCACCCATCTGCAAGAAGTCTTTCTCTCTCTCTCTCTCTCTGTCTCTCTCTCTCTGTCTCTCTCTCTGTCTCTCTCTCTGTCTCTCTCTCTGTCTCTCTCTCTCTTCTCAATTATCTCATTGTCGTGATTTTCATTCCCTCAGTTTTCTTAGCACCTTTCATTCCCTCTTCACTCCTCGCTCTCTCTTAGCTCCTTTCCTCTCTCCCTCATTGCCTTTCTCTCCTTGCCTCTCTGTTCCGCTCCTCTGACCTCTCTCGTTTCTCTCTCTCCATCTCTCTCTGTCTCTCTTTCTCTTCTCATTTACCTCATTGTCGTGATTTTCATTCCCTCAGTTCTCTTCCTCGCTCTCTCTTAGCTCCTTTCCTCTCTCCCTCATTGCTTTCTCTCCCCGCCTCTCTCAGTTCCTCTCCTTCTCTGACCTCTCTCGTTTCTCTCTCTCCTCTCTCTTTCTCTTTCCCTCTGCTCCCTTCCTCTCTTTTGCTTTTTCTTACTATTTTGCATCTCTTTCCGTTCACCTTCCCAAGTATTTTCACGCTTTTTTCTGACATCGCTCGGTCCCCTCTATTTCTCTGTCTTCCTTTACATACTCTTTCTTCGAGATATTTTTCTCCATATCTTTAACAATATTTCATTTGTTCTTGATCTCTCTATTCCCAGGTATCTCCCACCAGCGGGGCACCGCCCCAGCCGGGACAAGCTCTAAGCTCCCGATCTGTCTGTGGGAATAAGTGGTAGTGTAGTACACGTCAGGTTAAGTGTGTGTGTGTGTGTGTGTGTGTGTGTGTGTGTGTGTGTGTGTGTGTGTGTGTGTAAGGGGAGAGGAGAGGACAAGGAAGAGGAAGGTTCGCGCAAGGACAGTTCGCGCGCGGACCGTGGCCCGTTTTAGGGTACCACTCCGGCATTCGCCTGGTGTGTGTCGGAGAAACCACGGAAAACTACCGATCAGAGCCGCCGGCTTCTAGAATTCTCCTCCAGACAGCGACTGAAATCGACTGAGCTGGCAAGCTAGTGTCGAAAATCCTGCCACGGTCGGGACTCGAACCTAGGGCCTCCCAGTCAGAGGCACTGCAGTGACATCAGTTGATGCACTGAGATACCTCTTCCCGTGTGGCCGGATGTTTTGGTCGGTAGTTTTTCGTGGCTTCTTCTATGTACACCAAGCAAATGCCGGAACAGTACTCTTAACGGTAGTCCACGGACCGCGCACAATCTGCCCTTTCCCTTCGTTGTGCTATCCTCACCCCTTACTTACACTCCCTTACACATACAGGCACTACACTACCACGCATGTCGAGAGCATAGAGCATATCCTGGCTGGTGCGGTACGCAGCTAGTGGGAGATACCTGGTTGGGGAAAACCTACAAGTTGACGTGTAGGTCGGCGCCAGAACTCGCAATCCAGCGGGAAAGAGATTACTGCCATCTCCCTGGGTGAAAACATGCGGTACATGTACGGAAGAGAAATACAAATCAATCTGCCTCGTAGAAATTTGACACCTTTTCTCTCTGAGTCTCTCCCTCTTTCTTCGCCGTCCTCCTCCTCGACGCGTTATCCCGTGCTGCCTCCCCTTCAACTTCGGAGCACTCATCAATCGCCCCGAATGACGTTTCCTTCGTCGGGGAGAAGATCCTGCGACTATCGCTCCGAGTGAGGTTGGATTTTTCCTTGTACGAGCCACCACTCAGACTTTGATGCAGGGGCTAGAACGGTTCTCCGATTTTTCTAGTTTAAGAAGTTGTGTCTTTTCCTTGCCCGGCTTTCCCTCTGCTAACTTCTTTGAACTAGTTATACCGGTGTTTCGTTCTCTCGTCTACAAGTGACTCCCCGTGTTTTCCACTGCTGCTTCTTTCACAATACTTCCTATAACAATATTGTTTTTCGGTATCTTTCTTGTTGATGTTACTCCATTTCTCAATCTTGCTTGCAACACTCTTGCTCCTTGTATTTACTTTAAACGTTGTCAGAGAAATCAGTTCTTTGTAATTCGATTGACAGTGGTACTAACCGTTCGCAATGCGCTACGGACAATATCTTTTATTTAAAATTAATACTCGAGAATGTCCTTCCTATCCAGGAATATTTTGCTGATATCCTTTATTAACTGGATCTATTTCTTTATCATTCTCTGTATTTGTTCTAGTATCATTAACCAGAGTTTCAATATTTTCTATACTGATGTTTCACTATCCGCTTTGTTCTACGGAACGTGCTGTATCCTGTGCGTCTTATCACGAGCATCCCCTTATCACATTATGTGCAATCTTCAGATTGTCGATACGAATGTGTGCTCTGATCCATAATTGCTTTGAATGATTACATCATATCATCCCAACGGCAATTTTTTCAGGGAATTTAAAATTAAATTACAATTTATCTACTTTTTTTATTTAACGTTATTTTTATTCAGGTTGGTCAGTGGCCAATGTCTTATTAAGTTGAATAGGATGCTAATATAAATATAGAAGATTCGAAATAAGAAAGAAAGAAGGTTTGAAAACCTGTCTACATCATTCATCTATCAGAAATTTCAAATGGAGTATGAACAATCGATATCTCAGTGATCAAGAGTTGACGAAGTGGTGCTTGATGTGCCAAAAGTCATATTACGACTGAAAATCAATATTGGGTTCTTCTCAAATTCGCAATTCTTTTCAAAAACAAAGTATTCACATGCTCGGTATTGCTGCCTTTTAGGAGTATTAATAAATACATTTAATTAACGTTTAGGCTTGACCATTCCCAATTATTGTTGCCATGTGGAAACTTCTGCATATTAATTATTGTAGATACCTAATTGCTAGTTATTTTTCTTTCTTTTTTATTTAACCAATATTAGGAAGCTTTGTGAATTGATTTAGATTTACTTGTTTAAGGGGGTTTTAAGTCATATTTTCGATAGGGTGATTCTTTTAAGATTTTTATGCGTTTTTTCTAATGAAAATAGGGTACAACGGGGGGTATTTATAAGGGATTCAAAGAATGATTGGGAAATTCGTGTAACAAAATTTTTGATCGATTCTACTTTTAGCTCTCTATGAAGCTGGGTATTGCTGATAAACCATGGGGCTTTGGTTATTCTGTATTAGCATTTTTTTTGTATTACTTGAAGTTTCTGTACAGTTCACAGCTGCATATTGGACCATAGAGGGCAGGCGTAGGTTAGTGATGTTCTTAATATAGACTTGTATACTAATGTTCCGGATTCTATACTTAATGAAGATTTTCAACTTAGTAGGGAATATAGTTTCAACATTTTAATACTTGTTTTATCAGTAATTTTGTTTATATGATATTTCCACGTTAATTTAGTTTCAAAAGAGATTCCTCGGTATTTAACTGATATATTTCAGGATAACCATTTTATAAGGACATTTTGAACCTGTAAAGGAGCTGGAAAGTGAATTTTTCTTATTGTGAATATTGTCTTTCTATTTATTTGTATTGATACGTATTTTTCATTTCTCTGTCCATTTAATGTATTTTTGTAGCTCATTTTGCAATGCATCGTAAGCGCAAAGGATATTTGAGTGTGATGTAAATAGGGCCGTGTCGCCTGCAAATCGTGCTAGTTCTGTATTATTGAATTTAGCTATATCTGATAAATAAATGTTGAATAGAACTGGAGAAAGACAAAAACCTTGAGGCACGCCCGAAAATATTTTATCTTGAACAATAGGTGCACATTTGCACATAAAAGTGATGGTCCGAATGAAAACTTTTAATGATGTACAGATATTGAGATGCACCTAGTTGTTGTAATTTATAACGTAATCCTACATGCCGTAGCTTATCAAAAGCCTGTAAATGTCAAGGAACACTGCAATTACATATTGTTTCTGATGAAATGTGTTGGCATTTCATTGCCTTTTTGTAATTGTTGACACTCTTGTATCGTTAATAGTGTTTTGTCGACTCATGACTACCCTCGTTCTTTGACCACTAATTAAATTATCTGCACCTAAATCGTTGGTTGACCGTTTCGCAACCAACGTTTTATAGCAATTGGTGTAGCCACCAACCAGCTATCCTGCTCGGGGTAGTAATACATAAAGCAACAGGGCTGGTGGAACAGGTACCAATGATGTTGGTTCAAATCCCGGTAAAAACATACATGTCTTTAGTTGTGAAATGGTCTGCATCGTGAGTTCACTAATATCGCTTCTGAATCTAATTTCCTTCCCTAATTTCTATCCCTAGCCCATTACCTATTTTGCAAGTATGGTGTACGTGACCCAAGGGGCCGGTATACCCTGCTACTTCTGTAATTTAAAAACTCCCTCTAAACCGGTCCATGCACTTATTGGCACACGAGCTACACTAGCCGCGCAATAAGGAGGTACTACGTCCGTCACGAGCTTACAAGACACGTCGGTAGGGCACTGTGGCAAGACTAGAAAGTAACGAGATGGTTGCACTTGGAGCTAAGGTTCGTCCGACACTTGTCGTCCTGTGGACACCAAAAGATGAAAACACTACTACTACAAATATCGAAACCTTTCACTATTTAAGAATGGCCGGAAGTGGTGAGAATGGTCATGAAGTTGGCGATGAAGCCAGACCAAAGCCGTATGGGAGTTAAAATATTGAACAGTCAGTGTTTCTGAGATTTGTAACGAGAGAACCGACTTGTCTCAACGACCTGGCTTCGCTTCCATCCGCCCCCGCATTGTCGCCGTCGCTACACCCCGTCGCCTCTTGTATACAGCGCGTCTAAGCTGAGCGCTGCTCGGCACTGGCTGGAGCTATCGACTGTTGCAGGAGCACTATCAATCAGATGCAGCGGAGGCGGCGGATGAAGAGGACGGCGGACGTGGCGGGGCGATGAGGGCGGGAGAGTGGGTGGGGACGGCGGAGACACCGAAGCGTCGGAACGGGAAGGTGGCGGGGCGGGGGGGGGGAGCTGAATGGACGGCGGTGACGGCAGCGGTGGGATGCTGGAGGCTTTGGGGGGAGGTGGAGGCGGGGGAAAGGGGTGGCGGGGGCGGTGAGAGTGACGGGGCGACGGGGGTGACGAGAACGGAGAGGGTGGCGCGGGCGGTGGAGATGGCAGGAATGGTGGAGGCGGCGGTGGTGTAAGAGGTGAATGGCGCAGCGGTGGAGGGGGTATCTCGGAAAGCAGGAAGGTGATGGGGGCGTTTAGATAGGCGGGTTCTACGATGGCAAGGCGGCGGGGGCGTCAGGGGTGGTGGGACGGTTAGGTGATTGGAGCGTCTAGGATGGGGGATTCTGCGACAGATAGGTGGTGGGGGCGACGGGAAGACTGGGGCGAGGACGGTGGGATGGCTAGGGCGCCCAGAATGGCGGATTCTACGAAAGGCGGTGGGGGCGTCGAGATAGCTGGAGGATGGGCCGTCTAGGACGGCGGGTTCTGTGACGGCTGTGCGGTGGGAGTGGCAGGGCGGCGTCTGGGGCGGGGCAGCGGGGTGGATTCGCAGAGAGGCGTTCCATCATGCTGTCATTTCAGATGTTCTTCGGAGAAAGGCGCCTCTCTGGAAGGATGAGTGTTTGTCTTAGTCCGCGGCCGCCGTCGTCGGTGACGAGCGACGCGGGGCGGAGGCGGGGAGGGAGCGGGGCCGCCCCGCTGACGGCGGGGATTTGGCGCGGGTGGGGAAAGCGGTCTCGCTGGGGAGGAAAAAGCGCGTGGGAAGATTGCGGAGGCTGAGGCAGTGGCGATGGGGAATAGCAGTTGCCAGATGAAGCCAAGAGATGTGGGTATTGTTTCGCAGATGAGTCGCCGGTACTCATTGTGCTTTAAAATGCAAGACGCGGTAGGTCGTTGCAATGATAATTTTTAGCCTGAGCTGCAGAATATGATCCTCTTCAGAAGCCAATTGTGAATATCTTGACATTTCATGACAATTTATGCAATATAATTGTTAACGCTTCCCAAAGAATGGTGCAAAAATTCAAACTCGACCACACCGTTTTAATTTTAGTGGATGCATCTATACCGAAATATTTGTTCACTAAAAATTCACTTCTTATCGTATTTGGGGAAATAGTTATTAATTTACGTAAAGCTAGTTACTTCTTTACTGAAATTTGTCTTTTCTCACATTTTACTGCAAATTAATTCGTAAATAATCTGAAAAAGCACAGTTTCCAACTGCGTTAGGTAAACTCCAAACAACATCGTCCTTAAGTTTCAGGCTGCAACTTTCCTCAATAATTCATAAAATCATCCAAATACCGTCAAGTATTTATTGTGAAAACAGTTGTTTTCGTTATTAACAAATGTTTGTTTTCTTTACAATTTTCCATGATGATAAATGTGCCTTGCCTTGCAATGAGATGTATGTCTATTGTTCAATTCAATTCAAATTTCTCTGAAAGTCGCGAAAGATAAATCTGCGAGACGCACGAAGCAGAGATGAAGGAGATTCATGCAAATCGAAATGTCGAAGTCTTTTTAACGAGGGAAGAGAAGAAACGTGTGATACAATAACTTACACACATACATAATAACCTCAGATATAAATATCTAAAGTTTTCAGGTAAAATGACTGCATTTTTAAGTACGCAGAACTATTTTCATTCACCTGACCATGCCCCGTTAGCATAGCATAGTATGTTGCTCCACGATCAGATTTTGAGTCAAGTGAGCCGCGTAGACTCAATGGTTCTCTCCATGAGCGTTGGCTCGGAGGGGGACGTTCGCCTCGGAGTGGGAGGGCTACTCCGAGCTCTGCCCTTGTCTTAAGGAAGTGTGCTCCTCTCTCAATATTTCTCACTTTGCTCCTTTTCCTTTCTCCCTTTCTCACTCTCCTTCTACCCTCTATTTCTCTCTTTCTTTCTACCCTTCTCGAAAAAAAAAACAAAGTCATTAACTTATAGTCATAACGGCTGTTATGATTCAGTCACCGTGAAAACTCAGATGCCGGAAAATTTTCGAAGAGTCTTTTTACCTGCTTTTTCTAGCTACACACATGACTTATTCCGCAACTTTCATCCATGTGAGGGTCACATTGCTGCGTATGTGGAAAAAGGACATCAGAGCCAGGCTCTACCCAAGCGCATACTTTGTAATAATAACCAAGCAATTCTCAGCACTTACCTTATAGGATGTCTCTTAGCGTGAAAGCCGCGAAAAGAGACCGTATGTTATGGCAAAGAAAATAACTTCTGACGGATGGTTTTCCTCTTCAGAAAACGAATTCCCTGTAATCTGCTAGACTCGTGCTAACAGTGCACCACGGAGCGGAGACGCAGTAGCATTTATTTATTTATTTAGTCAAAAACTGTATGTGACGTATGAGGGAGAAAATGATCTGCGCACCCTTTCTTGGGTTGGTTCTTTTTCAGTTTTTCCTTCCCAACAATTTAACTATTAATAGTTGAAAGATGAATAATAATAATAATAATAATAATAATAATAATAATAATAATAATAAATTTAAAAAAGCGAGAGATTAATATTTCAAAAACTAGATATTTTCGTTTCCGAATTATAAAAAACTTATTTGTAACGGTAAACATTCCAACGCTGGAGGTCAGAAATGTGGTGTGTGCGCTACCACTGAGACAGTCAGTCGAATGCGCAGCCAAGACGAATCTCTGTCTCCACACGGCATTACGCCCCAGGGGAGACAATCCTTGTACGTCTATTAACGGTCATCCGCGAGTGGCGGTGAAAGAAACGTGTCCCAAGACGGCATTCCGCGTTGTCGGGCTAAACTAACACGACGTGCAGACGTCACGTGCCCACTATTTTTAGTTCCTGCTGTCTGTCGAGTGATACCGACGTCATCGTGCATCACGTGGAGCGTAACATCGCAAGGTATAGAGCAGCGCTGCCCAAGTGGGCGGCCGTCGCAGTGAGCGCTGGTCCAGCGCATAGCCGCGCGGGACCAATTATGTCCCCTTGGTTGAGTCAGATCGAAGGGGGAGGGATGTTGTTCAGCTAGATTGATTAATTGGTGATTCCGGGCACGTCTATTGCTGAGGTCATTAGTCCCGTAAGTGTAGTGTACCTGTGAATCGCGGAAAGTGGCTGTGATCATCCCCCGCTGAATGACGAGATTCGGTGCCGACCAACATGGCGGCTTGCAGGGTTTCCCCAACCAGGTATCTCCCACCAATGGGGCGGCACCACCACAGCCGGGACAAGCACTAAGTTCCTGACTGGTCTCGCAACATATGTGGTAATGCAATGTATGTAATTGTAAGTGTAAATGTGTGTAAGTGTGAGAATAGAGCAAGGAAGAGGAAGGAAAGATCACGCGCGGCCCGTGGCCCGTTCGTTAGCTCCGGCACTTACCTGGTATTGATCGGAGAAACCAGGGAAAAGTATCGATGAGAGCAGCCGGCCGCTAGAATTCTCCTCCAGATAGCGGCTGAATTCGACCTAGCTAGTATCGAAACTCCTACCACCACGGTGGTAGTGTCGAAAATCCTGTCAGCATCGCCAGGACTCGAATCCTGGTACCTCCCGGTCAGAGGCACTGCACTGGCATCAATTAACGCTCTGAGCCGAAATGCGCTCGGCTGTAGTTCAATGAAATGCGAGTGACCATGGCCAGTGTGGCAGTTCTTGCATTTGAACAGTCCTGGTCTTCACCGGTGGCGCTGGGGTCTCGAAACTCCGCCGGGGGGGCGTCGGTGTCTTGCCGCGGTGTCTTGGACGTAAGGGCGTTGGTTGTGGTCGTGAGAGCGGAACCTGTGGCGTGGGATATAATTAGTTGCCGCCCCCCTCATCACCCGTCTCCCCCACTCCAGCCACTCCATTGGCTTACGTCTCCATTGACACCGCCGCGACACCTCCCTCTGCCGCCCCCGCCGTCCTCGCCGCTTGCACTACCTCTGGCAACCCACTGCCTCCGCCGTCACCGTTCTCGATCACCACCTCCGCCTCCATCACCCTCGCCGCCTCTGGCCTCACCACCGGCCTGATGAGTTATACGCGTCACCTCCTGTCTCCCGAGGATTGCTCTCAGTCCGAGCGACCCCCTCCGCGCCCCGCCCCGGCCATTGGTGGCTTCCCCTCGTGACAACGCGCGGAACTGTAAATGGGACAGCGCAGCTCACAGCGCAAGGCCTCTCCGCACAATGGTAGTACACTACCTACTAGTGCTGGCAGACGAAACATATAAATCTTACTAGTAAATGACACGTTCTAAAATGTTGGTTAATCACTGTTAATGAGCGAAATTCATCGATAATTGGCTATCTTTTTAAGGGTTCACGCAATGCCAGAAGTGTGCGTCAACTTCTCCAAAGCCACTAGCGTGCTAGTGAGCATTTGTTCTTCAACCCATCAATCCTCTAATTGGTAATACTTACAAAGATAATTTCCTTCCTATTAATCATGAAGTATTTAGTACAGCGATGAAACAATGGGCCTTTAAGTATCAGTCTACGGACTCCTCATGCGACGGGAGAGTAGGAGGAAAATGTTTTTATTCATTGTAGGGTTTTAAAATAACTTGCCTAACTTGAACACCCTAAAAGGTTGATATAACGTTTTAATTCAAATGGATTATTAATAAAAGTGTGCGATTATTAATAAATCCGTAACGTCTTGAATGAATAGTATACTTATGATACCTGACTCTGGTTGTACTTAAGCATTATTGCGTTCGTTCTCAATATTTATTTGGAAGGATTGCATGCAAAGCAAGAAAGACAAACGCTAATGTTTTATAGAAATGCTTCATTTCTCTCGTTGAAAAAAAGAAAGTTACATTAGATGTAAAATTCAGGCTGCGATATATTAATGTTAATCATATTGATAATCATATTAATATCTTGAGAGAGGGCTTTCCAGCCTCATTATTTCATTCATATTTTGCAATTGGATATTTCAAATCAATATGCCGACTTCAAAAATTCTCGAAGTCTTTGCCCTGAACACCCTAAATAAAATGAAAAAAATGTTAAAATAAAAGTTGTTAATAGGTTTGCAATTGAAAATTTCATAGCGGCGTGGCTAGAAGAAAATTAAATATTCTTTTCAAAAAATACTTTTAACGGAATTAATAATTAAAAACATTATCAAATACTGGCACTCATTCTCTATATCATATTATGTTGCGATAAAAATATTAGTAATTTTTATCATATTTCTTGTTAAGTCTAAAAAAACGAAAATTAGCTGTTTTGATTGCGAAGCCGTAACACTTGTAGTAAAAGGTAAGACATTGAATTGTGCGTTCTTTCTTTAAAATAAACTTTCGTCGGGCTCTACAATTTCATTATTAATGAACGAGAGCCGTAACATTCTATTCTACTCTCGTGGAACAATGTAGAGAACATTTTTATGCACCAAATATATTTCAATATAAACTTTAAAAATCGCTTTCGGGTGGTCGTCACGCACCGGAGAACGGGCGAGCCCCTCTAAAAAAAGTATCCCGGGGGCCGAGACCCGGGACGAAATGGGACGTTTTAATCCCGGCCACTCCGCAAAGAGACACTCCAGATCCCGGATTGGCGGCATTTGCGACCCTCGCACCAGGCGCAGGACGCGAACCGGTAATGGCGCCGTGAGAGGAAGAACTCGGAGCTAATAAAGCCTTTGGCGCGCGGCCCCTCCCTCCCACTCCCCGCCGTTCCCCTCGCCTCCTCCCGGCACCCGCGAGGCGACCGCGCCGCCCCGCCCGGCGCAGTCCACCCCACATCACTCAGCCCAACTCATCCTGGACACCTCACATCCACCTCACGCCACCCTGGCACTGTCTCTTATCCTGTCCACGCCCCTACCCTCCCCGGTCACGCTCACGCAGCCTCGCTGTTCCCCATCTCCGTCTCAGCCGGCGCTGTCATCGTCTCTCCCCAACCCGTCCTTCCCCGACACCCACTGTCCTACCCCACCCAGGCCACTTCCCACCCTTCCACCACCTTTCTTGCCAATCGACGCCCCACCTCGCGTCTCGCTCGATGCTGCTACTGCCCCGCTCCATCCTTCCCCGCCATCACGTTCCCCGTCCCCGTCCCCCCCCCCGCCGGTCCCGCGAACAACCCCACCCCTTCCTTCACCAGACGTCACAACTCCGTTCCCCGTTATCCCACACATCTTCGTCTACACTCCCACCGTTTCCCTCCCCCCGCCTACCTTCACGCCAGCCATCAACTGTCTTGTCACCACCTCCACTATCACCTCTGTCTTAACCACCTCCACCATCCACCATCTCTCAACCACTTCCACCATAACCCCTATCTCAACCATCTCGACGATGGCATTTCAGTCATCTCATCATGTCCATTACCATCTCCGACCGCGATCGACTCCTCCATTACCACCACTATCACCAACCCGTCCACCCTGCATTGCGAATACCGCCTCGGTCCGCCCTCCATCGTTCCTCTCTCCCATCCCCACCCCGACCCAACTGGACGCAGGTGGCCGTCCCGCGGCCCGGCGCCCGGGGGTGCCTCGCGCCCCGACGCACCCCCGCCACGCCCCCCCGCGTCGCGACGGGGCGCCTCCCCACAGGCCGGGCTCTCTCCCAGCCGTAAAGAAGATTTTTTCTTCCATTTTTAACTCCTCGGTGCAATCTCATTTGCATGGGCACAAAGCCTTCAGCGGGATATGCTCTACGGCGTTATTATACAGTAGCACGAAATTATCTGCATAAGTTTTTTTTATGATTATTATTTTGTCAAACGGCGCGTCCCGCGCGGTGGTAGTAGCTCTTTTGTTGTTGTTTTTTTTCTCATTTTTCCCTCCGTCTCTCTCTTTGCTCGACATGAAAGAATGCCGTTGCGGCTGTCCGGGAATCGGGGGTGCGTTCTCGAATGTTAATAACGCGGTGGGCGTGCCTCTCGGGCGCACACTCGAGCGGGACGCCCTATAAGCCGTCGTAATTGACGCCGCGTTCTGTGGTCCTCTGCCGCCGCCCCCACCCAGTGCAGCGGCGCCGCCGCCGCCGCAGCCTTCGACTCCGCCCCCGCCTCTCGCCCCGATCCTCCGTCGCTGCTAACACCCGCCACCGGCGCAGGCTTCACCGCCACCGATCCTCTGACACTCCCAACCCTGCCTCCACCTATGTCGTTGCCGCCTCGACCACCATCTTCACCGGCCCTGCGTCTGGCAGGATGTTCCTGCACCGCCAACCTTGTCCCCCCTCGCCCCGCCCTCGCGCCACCCTCGCCCCGCCCTCGCCCCGCCCTCGCCCCGCCCTCGCCCCACCCTCGCCCCGCCCTCGCCCGCCCTCGCCCCGCCCTCGCCCCGCCCTTGCCCCGCCCTCGCCCCGCCCTCGCCCCGCCCTCGCCCCACCCTCGCCCCGCCCTCGCCCCGCCCTCGCCCGCCCTCGCCCCGCCCTCGCCCCGCCCTCGCCCCGCCCTCGCCCCGCCCTCGCCCCGCCCTCGCCCCGCCCTCGCCCGCCCCCTCGCCCGCCCTCGCCCCGCCCTCGCCCCGCCCTCGCCCCGCCCTCGCCCGCCCTCGCCCCGCCCTCGCCCCGCCCTCGCCCCGCCCTCGCCCGCCCTCGCCCCGCCCTCGCCCCGCCCTCGCCCCGCCCTCGCCCCGCCCTCGCCCCGCCCTCGCCCCGCCCTCGCCCCGCCCTCGCCCCGCCCTCGCCCCGCCCTCGCCCCGCCCTCGCGCCCTCGCCCCGCCCTCGCCCCGCCCTCGCCCCGCCCCTCGCCCCGCCCTCGCCCCGCCCTCGCCCCGCCCTCGCCCCGCCCTCGCCCCGCCCTCGCCCCGCCTCGCCCCGCCCTCGCCCCGCCCTCGCCCCGCCCTCGCCCCGCCCTCGCGCCTCGCGCCCTCGCCCCGCCCCCGCCCCGCCCACGCCCCGCCCTCGCCCCGCCCTCGCCCCGCCCTCGCCCCGCCCTCGCCCCGCCCTCGCCCCGCCCTCGCCCCGCCCTCGCCCCGCCCTCGCCCCGCCCTCGCCCCGCCCTCGCCCCGCCCTCTCCCCGCCCTCGCCCCGCCCTCGCCCCGCCCTCGCCCCGCCCTCGCCCCGCCCTCGCCCCGCCCTCGCCCCGCCCTCGCCCCGCCCTCGCCCCGCCTCCACCATCGCCTCCGCCATTGCTAAACTTGCCGCCTCCTGCCTCCGCCACTGCCGCTGCCGCCACCACCTCCACCTTTACATAGTTGCCTCTGCCACCTCTTCGCCCCTACCTCTGGCCCGGCCTTCATCGCCAGCCCTGGCGCCGCCCCTGTCCCCGCGCCCGCCCCTTTCCCTGCCGCCGTTCCCGCCCCCATCACCGCCTCCATCACCGCCTCCGCCACTACTATCATCGCCACGGCTACAACCGCCATCTTCACCGCCCCCGACTCTAGCCCGACACTTCTTCATCGCCAACACCACTCCCGACCTCGCCCCCACCCTCACAAATGCCGCCCCTGCTCACACTCATTCACCATCTCGTGCTTTGCCCACCTCCCTCTCCAACTCTTCCTCTTTTACTTCTTCGTTCTTCTCGATCTCTACTTCTACCTCCACTTTCACCTCACCCGTCGCCACCCTCTCGTGCACCTGTCCCTACCTCCGCCTCTTTTACCTCCTCGGCCACCGCAGTCGCCATCGCTTCTGTCTCCACGTCCACTTCCACTTCCACCTCCATCCCTACCTCCGCCACGGCATCTGCCTCCGCTCGCGTCCGCACCGCCACCTCCTCGGCCACCCGCGCCCGCGCTTCTGTTTTCCGCCTGAAAGAAATACCGCGGCTAGGGCGGGCGGGACAGCGCGGCGCGGCGGTGCGCCGAGTCTCCGATAAAAACTATTGCGGCCGCCAGATCGAGCTAATTACTTGAATGGCGGGGGGCATCCTCTTTCTCGACGCTCTTTGAAGCGTTCCTCGACCTCTTCTGATCGTGAAGAACGGAGCAGGATGGCGAGGAACAAGAGCCCGGCGAACGGGGCTGCGACGCGCGGGCTGAGGGGCGCCAAAGCACCGGTGGAGGGTTGCGACAAAGGGCTGTGCAGAAATGCGAGGTCGTCAGAGGCGGATTTGTACAGAAGTACGTTTGCATGAGCCTACAAGGAGAATGTTTGTAGCTGATGAGTGACGATAAAAAAAAAGAATAGACAATTGAAGATTTGTGTGTACTGGATAGGAGTCGATTAAAATTTTTATCTTGTCAATCTGCTATTTTTTTTATCGTGTGCTTCTTCTTGTTTTTGTTCTTTGCTAAACCTCCATGTCGATCGAGGGCCCTTCAAATATTTTCTTTAACTTTTGTCGGGTGTATTTCTCTCACGCCTTCATTTCTAGAATATTCACGGGTTCACAAACATTGTTTTTTATCTAATTCACGGTCTTTATTTCCTATTCCTATCTCTTTAGTTAATCCATTTTTTTCCAAAGTCCTTATAGAATAGTGTTATAGTACAAGACTATTCTTAAGAAACTCAATTATTATTTATATCTGTCAGACTATCATTATCTTTTTATCACACATGAATAATGATACATCACAATAATGTGATGATTTTATTGAGCCGAAAGGAAAAGGAGTCCAGGTAACTGAGGTGGATCGCGTTGAGAGTAGGTAAATACCAGCGGAGATTAAGTTTCCAAAGGACAGTATGAGAAATGGGGTGGGGAGGTGGGAGACGGTCGTTTCTGTTTGAAGGACATTTGCAGTATCTTAAAAGGAGCAATTGCCTGTCATCTTTCTCAGCAAGTAATATTTGTGACTGAAATAAAGGGAGATATTCCAGTTCTTGCTGGACGGGTCTTTAAATGACAAGCTAGTAAAAATATATTTGCTTTTAAAAAAAGTGTCGAAATATTTTTGTTGTTGTTGCTTTTTCAATAATCTGACTGCTCTCTGAATTTCTTCATGACATAGCAGGTACTGCTTCTACACGATATACTTTCTCTTCAATAGTTATTTTGATTTTCTCTGTCGAAGATACTGATTTGTTTTAGTGTTGTTGTTGTCGTTGTTGTCGTCGTTGTTGTTTTTGTTGTCGTCGTCGTTGTTGTTGCTGTGGTTGTTTTTGCTAATCAGGATTACTCCGATATCAAACTTAAGTTTAGTCTCCAATTATTACACGACATTGCCTGGAGTATCAGAAGACGAGCTAACATGGTCCTTCTTTTACCAGTTGATACAGTAGAGTGAGCATGCTCTATTGGGACCAGTCATCATTATCACTATCTGGTGGCATTCACACGTTGTGGCGAGTCTCACTTTCTTGTTAAACTTAAGTTGGTTCGTCACGACACTAACTTCACAGAAAACACTTGTGTTTCGCGGATACTTTTCTTTACAATACTCTCTCCTAATAGAGACTTCTGAGAAAGGAGGCTGCGCCCTGTTTCGTGGAAAACCTAACAATATCAGTTGTTTAATAAAGAACCCAAGAGTAGAGTTTCGTCAGAACCTTTCCACTGGCAATCATATGTTTGGTTCTGCGTTTCATAACATGACAAAGACTTACGCTAGCTTTGTGTCTGGACGTCGGAACATTGAAGCCCCGTGGGGCGAGTGACCGGACGGGCAGGCGGATGGCCGACGTGAACCGATCAACGAACTGTTTCTACAAAATGTTTTTTGTGCCTCGTTTTGAATTATGCAGGTATCGTAGAAACACAGGAAAGATTTTAAAATGAATTTAAGCATCGATCGAATGTGAAAACCTGTATTCTTTCAAATTAAAATATATTATAAATACTTAAAGGATTTGTTTACAAGAATTATATTTACATAATATCATATTACATATTTTTCGTTTTAATTAAAGTGTAGTTGTATTTTTCTAGTAAGATAAATGTGTGAAACATGTTTAAAAAAAAGCAGACGTAGGATTATTGTGAAGGGTGACTGATAATATTTCTGAAACGAGTGGGATTACAAAAACTAAAAAAAATGTGTCGCCTATTTTCAACTCTGGAACTCATAAATAAGATTCAAGTCGTTAAAAATAGTAATGCTTTATGACTGCGATTTGACCGGAGATGACTCAAAGGTGGTTTTAAACATGTTCAATCATTCCTAATGCAAACAAGAGGGACGATTTTTTAAAAATAATAGGTTAGTGATGTAAAATATACGAGAAATTTCATGGTAGTCTTCTCATTAAACATTATTTGCCTTTGTTTAATATGTATGAAATGTTGAAGAGAAGGTCACTGACCGTTCTTCCTTATTGCATGTTTTATTTAGTTTTCCTTCACGCAGAAAAAACAGAAGAGTTTTTAATTGAACCACGCAGTAAAATGTGTATTTTATGGAAGAAAATTAATTTAAATACAAATTTATGAATAGTATGAAGGACGCTTTGTAGTTGTCCGGATAAAAGATTATTTAATTAATATTTTCATTTTGATGTGCGAGTTTCACATTTTTGTACGGCTGCTGTTGAAAGGTATGGTTATATTGTTGTGACATAAATAAAATGTATTTTGTTCAGAAAGGGAATGCTTTAACTGTGTGGCTTCCAGAACTAAAATTCTAAATTTTTCAATTAATTTGTATCAAATGCATCGGCATACTAGTAGTTTTTGTGTAGATGATTACTATATTAAAAATGTATTTAAGTTCTTTAAAAACCTATTCTTTGCTGCTATTTAGCGTTAAACCTATGGTCTTCAACGCGTGTCTGATCGTTTTGAAAGCAACAATACTCCGCTGATAGGAACTAATACTCTTCTTTATTTTGTAGTAGAAAATTCTTTTGTGAGTACGTGAATATATACATTTCCAAAGCAGACGACAAAATAAGACAGTGATGATTCAGTGGTACTGGATGTAAACATGTGGGTGCGAATTTGTGAATAACCGACGTACGGAAAACTGTTGAAACGTAAGAATCAAGAATAGTAGTGTAACTTCTTAACTGGCATTTTTAATCGTGGAATAACAACCGTTTTAAAATACTTTTCACGTAACAGAAAAATTTTTTCAAAATGATAGTTGTCGCCTTTTTTGGCACGGATCCTAATTTCTAGGCTGATGTATTACATTTAGAAGAATTTAAGGTCGAATATTATGTGATAAACGAAACAGGGAACGGTTAGGTTGAGGTCTAGTGACCACAACGAAACTCAAAAAGAAACCTTCATGTTTAACAAACAATACAATTAAAACATATTTTGAGGGCAGGGCAGAGGCAGGCGTGGCGTGGCGGGGCCGGCGTGGCGGCCGGCGTGGCGGGGCCGGCGTGGGGGGTGAGGGCGGGGCCGGCGTGGCGGGGCCGGCGTGGGGCCGGCGCGTGGCGGGGCCGGCGTGGCGGGGCCGGCGTGGCGGGCAGGGCAAGCCGGCGTGGCGGGGCCGGCGTGGCGGGGCCGGGCGTGGCGGGGCCGGCGTGGCGGGGCCGGCGTGGCGGGGCCGGCGTGGCGGGGCCGGCGTGGCGGGGCCGGCGTGGCGGGGCCGGCGTGGCGGGGCCGGCGTGGCGGGGCCGGCGCCGGCGTGGCGGGGCCGGCGTGGCGGGGCCGGCGTGGCGGGCGGCGGGGCGGCGTGGCGGGGGCGGGCAGGCGTGGCGGGGCAGGCGTGGCGGGCAGAGGGCAGGCGTGGCGGGGCAGGCGTGGCGGGGCAGGCGTGGAAGCGGGGCGGGGTAGGCGGGGCGGGGTAGGCGGGGAGGGGTAGGCGGGGAGGGACGGGCGGCGGGGAGGGGCGGGCGGGGCGTGGCGGGCGTGGCGTGGCGGGCGTGGCGGGGCGAGCGTGGCGGGTATGGCGTGGCGGGGCGGGCGGGCGGGTGGGGCGGGGCGGGCGTGGCGGGCGGGGCAGCGTGGGGCCAGCTCGGTTTGTGGCGGAGACGCGGGGTCCAGAGCGCTGGCTGTTCCCGCCGGCCCTCGCGCGTGCACCAGTTCGATGCAGCTGGAGCCACGCCCTCCCGGTGCACGCGGCGGTAACTAGTTTCATAATTGGGGAAGAACGTGATTTATGCAAGCTGTCGGCGCCGATGAACCACCGCCCACGGCCCCGCCCCGCCCTGCCCCGCTCTGCCCCGCTCCCCACGCGCCATCGCAACTACACCCGACAACCTTATTAAAATCAGAAACTCGACGCCGAGGGTCAAATTACCGCGTTCGCGTCCTGTCTTATATGCCTCCTGTACAGGCTGGATTAATACCTTAAGGGGCCCTATGCGAGATCGAATTGTAGCACTTTCATATATTTATATCGATGGCTTATAACTTTGATACATACAAAACTTATCTTTAACCTCTGCAATAAAAACTAATATTGTTATTCGTTAAATATTTCTTAACTAACATAAAATTATGTTTATAAAATTATTGGGGACTACTGTTCAGAGGGATCTCTAAGAATGTTTTCACGTATGTAATTAAATCGCCCTGCGTTTAACTGACATATGGTCACCAAAGTTCTGTCCTACTGCTTGTAACATGAATTTGTGTATTACAAGCATAATAATGTATTATAGTATGTTAGTTACTCGCCTTTTCTTTGTTTATTTCATGCACAATTATATCCGCATATTTTTCTCAGATAATTAGTAAGTATAAGAAATTATTTACGCATACTGGATCAAAATCAGCTCTTTCGCTCAGGCGATGAACTTACAAATGCAAACCCTCACAATCTTATGACCTATTTACTCTGATTTAAAATACCGACTTTTTCAGCGTAACTTCTTCTTGAAGTAATATTGTTCGCCTACGTTCCATAATATATTGAATATTGACAGTGGGCGAGTTAGATTTATATTTGACTGTACTTTCTTTTTGCTGTTGAACCACGCTCAGATATCACATTTCCCGCAATTTCATTTGACCAACTTTCTAATCTATACTCTTGCCTGTGAATTAAGTTCAATTTAATCCTCAGAATTCTTAATTTCATATCACAATCGTTTCACTCCACTATTGTTGGCAACGATAACGTCTGATTGATTTTGATACTAAAAGTTGAATGAAAGGGATTTTCATTTCATCCAAAGGGATTTCTGAACGAAATATTAAAACAATGGTGCATTTTTTTAAAATTTGCAACATGAAGAGAGGCTTCGACCGGCTTCGGTGGTGCAGGGGATTGGTGCAGTATCTGAGCACGCGGAGTCAAAGGTTGTAGGTTGCAGGGCCCTTTTTATTGATTCTTTCTCATTTAAGGGCGCTTTAACTGCTATAGTTATTAGTCCTTTATTATGCCTTTATTCTCAGAGGTGGCGGTAATGTTCTCCCGTTGGATGTTGAGATCCGGCACCATGAATGATTGCTTGATTAATTACTGATTCTGGGCGCGTCAACTACTGAGATCATTAGTCCCGTAATTGTAGTGCATGATTTTCATCGGGCGGTGGCGGTGACCTTCCCCCACTGAATGGCGAGATCCGGCGCGCACCTATCGTCGACTAGGGGGGCTTTCCCCAACCAGGTATCTCCCACCAGCTGGGCACCGTCCCAGCCGGGACAAGTCCTAAGTCCCCGACCAGTCTCCCGGCATGTGTGGTAGTGTAGTGCATGTTAGAGTGTGTGTGGCGTGAGAATAGGGCAAGGAAGAGGAAGGAAAGATTGCGCGCGGTCCGTGGCCCGTTTATTAGGGTACTGCTCCAGCATTTGCCTGGTGTTGATCGGAGAAACTACGGAAAACTGCCGATCAGAGCACCCGGCCGCTAGAATTCTCCTCCAGACAGCGACTGATTTCGACCTAGCTGAAAGGCTGGTGTCGCATATTCTGCCGCCGTCGGAACTGGAACCTAGGATCTCCAGGTCAGAGGTACTGCAGTGACATCAGGTGATGCACTGAGCTACCACTCCCGGTTCCGGCGCCATCCTGCACGTCAGCTTGCGGGGTTTTCTCTATCCGAATAACCAGCAGGTCACAGCTTCAGCCGAGACATGCTCTAAGCACCTGACTGATCACCCGACATGTGGAATAGTGTAGTGCATGTAAGTGAAGAATATATAAGTAAGTGGTGAGGATAGGACAAATAAGGGGAAGGAAATGTCACGTGCAGTCCGTGGCCGTTTGTTATGGTATTGCTCCGGCATTCGCCTTGTATTGGTCGCAGTAACCACGGAGAACTACCGATCAGTGCTGAAAGTCACTAGAATTCTCCTCCGGACAGCGACTGAATTCGACATAGCTGACTAACTAGTGTCGAAATTCCTGCCACCGTCGTGACTTGAACCTTAGGGCCTCCCGGTCAGAGGCACTGCAGTGACATCAATTGCCTCAAGACGCCTCAGCCGGTGGAGACTCCTGTTAGGCAGGGTATCCCTGTTCATCAAGTTAGGATTTGAAAGCCTCGCCAAGCAGCAATCAGGAGTTAAGGAGCAATGATAAAAATTGAAGGCATTATGAAGAGTTTCGAGTATATTAACATTGATTTGGAGAATTTTGGTGGTTCCCAACTCACCCACAATTCCACAGAGTTGAAGTAGTTAAAAACGGTGGATTCGGTGGCTCAATGGAATTCGCCACTCTCCGTATCAATGGAGTCCATTGACACTGAGTCCAAGAACGTAGTTCATGGTATGAACTCTTAAGTTCTTGTAGACATCGGGACGGGGTGGTCGTGTACGAGTCACAAAAACACTATCACTACCTTAAGGAAGGTAACATAATGGATATACAGATACTTGCACTACAGTAACTTCCTTAACACTCCTGTAGTACGATACCCGATTAGGGATGTGAACCTGAATTATGTAATTGGGGGGGGGGGGGGGAATAGGTGAGTGTATGTCAATAAAGAGTCTTTTTTCGACAGTACCAACGTTTCGTGCATTAATAACACCTATTTCATGGCTGTAGGATTGTGTGACATTAATTCACATTTTTGATCTACAAGATCTATTTAAATATTTAAAAAAATGTTTCTCCTGCAACGAGGAACACGGAGACCTTCCACCATGCTGTAACAAATACAAGTAAATGAAACTGTAGGAAAAAATCCTTTTGATGACCCTCAAGATTCTCCAAAAATACAATAATACGAGGTGAAGATGAACCGGACAACAAATGCGTATAAAACAAGAAGCGTGTCTCTCGTCACATCTCGCAGGGAGGTTTCGCTGTAGGAAGTTGGACGCGCTGTGCCAGCGACAGGCAGCTCTGCGAAACGCTACTTGCTCCCCCACCCCCTCCCCTCCCCCACCCCCACCCCCACCCCCATCCTTCGGTGGCGCGCCCGGCGGCGGCCTCAGGGTCCCCGCGCGACCACCGACCACGCGGCATCCGCCAGTGCTCTATATTATACACGCTGATCCTCTCAGATTAAGTTGTCAGCACTGTGCGGGTCAATACGTGTCTCCGAGGGATCTCTTTGCAGCGCGCCGGCCCTCGGTCGCACCCACGTCAATTTCAATTTGCAGCCGCAAACCCGCGAACAACTTGTTAACTTGGTTACGGGCTCCCGGACTTCCCCAGCGCCACGCCCTGCCCCATCCCTCCGCAGAGTACCCACACCCTGCCACGCGAAGCCCAGCGCTGCCCGTCCGCCGCGGAGTTCTCTGAGCCTCGCATTGAACAGGTTCCGCCCCACCCAGACGTTTCTCACCCCCTTGGCCCATGACCGCCCAACCTTCCACAGGCCTTCCCCGCCCTTACCTTCTCATCTCCACTCTGCTCATCGTCGCTTTTCTTTCCTTGCCCGCTCTCACTAGCAGTCTCTCTCACCCTATGCGTCCTTATCCCCCACCTCATGCCTTCACACCCATTTGCTCTCACCCGTTGCTCGTCGCCCTCCGCGCTGTACCCGTTTCATTCACCGCCTTTCTTCCTTCTGTCCTACCCGCGACCTCCCACCCCGGCAGATTCGTGGAACAGTTACTCTCCAATTCCCCTTCCCTTCCCGTTCTCGTTGCCATGCCTGATCTTCCCTGTCCTTCGTGGAATCCAGCATCTCCTCCCCAAGTCTCCCCGCCTCTTCCCGAACATAGTCGCCCCCCCTTGATTTTCTTCACCTCACTCGATCTCTGCGGTCTCACCGTGAACCGGTTCCGTTCTTCCCCTCCTCTCCGATTCTTGCTCATTTTCTCCGATATTGCACGATTCTTTCAGTACTTCCCATCACGTACCACGCTTTCCTCTCTTTACGTCGTCGCGCTGAACATCATCTTCCCTCCCTTGTTCCCAACCCCTCTCGCCCCATCCCACCCGACAACGCCACCCTCCTTCTACGGTCTCACGTACTCACAGCTTGCCCCTCCCTTCTAGCTGTATCCCGCAACACTCCAACCTCCGATCCCTGTCTCCCGCCGCTTCTTGATCTTCCCCGCCCCTCTCCACCCGTCCTTCCCTAGTCACGATCCTGCCTTTGCGTCCACAGATTCCCTCCCCCTGCTTTCCCCTCCCTTCGTCCCACGGCTCTCTTTCCCCCCGACTGCGGGCGGCTCCGGTCCGGAGGCAGAGCGCGGCGTTGAAAGGCCAACGAGCCGCCGCTGGAACGAAGATCGGTATCTCCCGACGCGAAAAGATCTGTCGAACGTTGTCAAAGCGAACGCCGGGCGCGCGAATTGGGCTTTTCGTCGCGGGCGCTGCCCGGAAGCGGCGTATCGCCATCTGTTTGTGGCCGCCGCACGTTGTGGCCGAAGGACGAACGCGCGGCCAAAACCCCAAGTCATTCCGTTTCAATTACAAGCACACGTACACGTGAACGGCGGGTGTTTTCATTTATTTGGGTGGAACAGTGCACTTTGCGTTCCCTGCCCATTCAGTTGCCAGTTAATGATGTATTAGAAGGTGAAGACGTCCACCAGAGCTGACAGTTTGTGAAGACGTGAAACAAAATACAACTTACATAATATAAGAATAAATTTTGATCTTAAAGATATAACAAAGATCTACAGTCAAGACGAATAAACATACATTTTACTTTTGCGAACATTTTTAATGTCGTCTACAATTCGGCTGTTACTTAGAAGGGAATTTGGGGGCAATTTAAACATTAATCCGCCCTTCAGACTTTCCAATGAGTCCTGAATCATGTCTATGGAGAGCCAAAGAGATTTACAATGGTAAAAGAAAATAGATTATCAGCTCTTCAAGTTTTTAAAAGTTAAAACATACGATGTTCTGTTACGTATGTGTTTATTACGTGTATCTTTTCTTGAGTCGATTGTGGGGAAGGAGAGTTTCTGTTACCCGTTCAGAGTTTTCTCCAAGTTTCTGGGCGGCGGCAGCCAAAACATTGCCAGAGGCTAAAGAGAGGGCATCTAGTGATGAGGTGATTGCTATGCCAAGGTAGCGTGGTTTATGGAAGAAATGTGTGAGAATGAAGGCCAGGAATTGCAGGAAGGAATATGTGGGAAGAAAGTGTGGTTAGAATATGACCTGAAAGATCTGGAATCCATAATTTTTCAAAATTGTGATATAGGCTATCGTTATATGAGTGTTAAATTAATTGTACTTAGTGAATAAAGAAATTTCTCTGTTGTAATCCTGAAAAAAGTTGAATAAAATCCGAAACATTGACATTTTAAATGACGTTTATTAGTGACCTAAACTCATGAAAAATTCCTTACAATTAATCGACGAGGTTAAGAAATCAAACACGTATATTACTATTGAATGCGACTCGGACAATAGTATATCGTCTTTTGGTTTTCCTACTGACATTCTTCCTTTCTATCACTCATAAAAGAAGTAATCGCGCGGGCTACAATTATAGCCCAACCGACTTTCAAACTATCTAACAAAGTGCTTACTTTGAAAAGCTGGAAAGCAGAGGTGGTAGTGGTAAGGGTAATGTATTATCGGAAGGATAATTACCTCAACTGATACTCCCAAATTGTAAACTCAGTACAGGTTGCGGAAGAAAAAGAAGAAGAAGAAGAATCCTGACGGCGGCAGGATTTTCGACATTAGCTTTTCAGCTAGGTCGAATTCAGTCGCTGTCTGGAGGAGAATTCTAGCGGCCGGCTGCTCTGATCGGTAGCTTTCCGCGGTTTCTCCAATCAACACCAGGTGAATGCCGGAGCAGTACCCTACCAAACGGGCCACGGACCACGCGCAATCTGTCCTTCCTCTTCCTTGTCCTATCCTCTCCTCGTACACATACACTTACACTGACATGCACGACACTACCTCATATTCCGGGAGACCGGTCGGGAGCTTAGAGCTTGTCCCGACTGGGGCGGTGCCCCGCTGGTGGGAGAGTCCTGGTTAGGGGGAAACCCCGCTAGGTCGGTGCCGGATCTCGCCATCCAGCGGGGGAAGATCACCCCCATCTCCCGAGAAAAAAACATGCACTACACTAACGGGACTAATGACCGAAGCAGTTGACGCGCCCGGAAACACGAAAAAAATCAATCAATCGATCAATTGAAGAAGAAGAAGTACAACACAACAATAACAAGACATGTAATGTGCGCGACTATTCGAGAGTTAATAATAAATCAATCGAAAATCAGCATCGAGACCTTTTAAGTCTTGTAAGTCTTTATATCGGGTTGCAGTGAGTTTATTGTGACCACACGTCGAACATTGTATGTTAGAAAATATGGTTCGCTTGGGACAACCTTTGTATACGGTTCACTTTAATAATTTTATATTCCGTGACGAGTATTGCAAAAAAACAAAAAATGAATCATTAAATTTCGAACTGCTGCTACCTGCAGCTGAACTTGGTTTAATTTGAAAGATAATTACAGCTAAATGCATGTATCAATTTCAGGGGTTGAATGGTGTTTTATATAACTTTTAGGGTATTTGTAATGCATGTCCTATTAAACCAATTCAATGGTATGTCGCAAAATCTATATTTGTATATAATATATTTAGCGGGGTCACCCATTATTGAAATATTTCTGAAAATGGTCAAACAAATCCTATTGATAAATACACGATTTCACATCTAACTCCTTCCTCGGACAAATCAGGAATTGCATTTTGCACGGCCCATTGCACAGTTCAGGAATTGCATTTTCACGAAACATCAGCCCAAATCAGATTCTTGGACCACGCTTCACACATGTGTGTACAACTGATGAAGCCAAACATTCCTCTACCGACAATAAAGGTCGAAATTCTCCCAAACAATCTGCATTTTTTTTTTAGGTTTTTGCCATGTTTTCGTCATTTAGCCACACTGTGGTCGGTGTTGTTGCGAATGCGGGGAAAGCAATATGGCTGCGCTGCGTTTATTTCACTGTGATTACATGAACAGAAAGAAGTGCAGGCCGGCTCCGCGAATGTGACAGAAATGTCCGCATGAAATGTTAAAAAGCTGGTTGTGACGTTTCGCTGGTATCGTCGAAAATCTGACCGAAGCATTTCAGTTCGCCTTGTGGGAAAAGCGAACTGCCGGTGAATGTGCGCTGGTGGGGAACTGCATGTCTGGCGAGCGTCTGTTTATCCTTTTGCATAATAACACGCTTCATGTCCGAAACTGCTGTTACATTTACTAATTCTCTATGCTGATGTCGGTTAACTGTACTATTATCATGCCTTTAGAGCTTCTTCTTGTTTAATATACGTTTATTTAATAATATTGCTGTTTGAACATGTACTACTTTGTTTTATCATGTCACTCATGAAATGCAATACTGTCATAACTCAAAAGTGGTCGAACTCCAGAAAATGGGTTTGCTTTTTCGTAAAATGTTTTTTCGAGAATTTATTACCCTGAAATCTAATAGTGATATTTTCCAATAAAATTATTTTTGCAAGATTCACATTAAACGATTGTTTTAAACGCTTGTATGAAAAATTGCAGGAATTATTTGTGAAGAATGGAGCATTTTCCGCTTAACTTTATTAAACCATCCCGACTGCGACAGGGTTATTTCCTGTTGTAGGCAATATGGGCTTCTTTATAAAAAAACTTTTCCCTTGTCACAATTTACGAAAAAAAGTATGAAGTAAGCGTTAAATGTTGTCGTTATTGTATGAAATATATTTATTCGAATTAATTATTTTGGTACCAAACGTTTCGGTTTCTCAGACATAAATAGAAACGTAATAAATTATTTGTTCTTGCTAATGTGAATCGTTTTTTCAACCTTTCTCAAATGAAAAAATAGTTGTTAATGATTGCAAGCTTTTTTTATTTTATTATACTGGGCGTAATGTAATTATAATTCTCTCTGTTCGACAGAGAATGTAGTAGGTACGCATCTTATGAATATCACAGAATTACTTGCATTGTTGAGTGAAATACGCAAGCAAAGGTATTGCAACCAACCACCCACAAACTGAATCCCATTTTCACTGTAATTGGAAACCATTCATACAGTGCCACGTAGAGCCGCTCAATTTAGATTTCTCCATTGACCATTTCATCCGCAGCTGTGGACGACCGCTTCGGCGCAGTGCGTGCGGATTCCCTCCAGGCCGCTGCCTCCGCAGCCGCGCCCAGTCCTCAGTCCTCAGACCTCAGTCCTCTCGGGGAATCCCTGACGCGGCCGTGTCTGCTGCGAACCCGCCACCACCCCTACCTCCCCCCGCTGCGCCCGCCGCTACCGCCGCCACCGTCGAGACCGCAAACGCGGCGCTGTCCCGAGCATTAACATATCAATCACTCGCGATTGGGCCAGATTAGTCGGACGCTCTCGCGGAGAACACCGAAGCCCTGACCCCCGTACTTCCCACCGCCCCGCCTCGGAACGTCGTGCTATCTCCGTGTTTCGCTTTAAAGCTCACTTTCTTTGCTTTCCTCCTTTCTCTTTCGTCTTTCTTTCGGCCCTCGTCTTCGACTCTTTGCACTCTCTTCTCTTTTTGCATCTCTTTGTTTCTTTGCCTCTTTATATTTTTCTTTTTTTCTTTCTTTGCCTCTATCGTTCCTTATCAGTTTGTTTCTATATCTTTTTTTAGTTCTGTTACGGTTTTCTCTCGATTTTTCCTTTTATCTCTCACATGCTTCTTTTCTCTCTTGCTTGCCTCTTTTCTCTCTCACTTTCTTTTGTTCATTCCCTTTTCTCCCTTTGCCTTTCCGTTTGTTTCGTGTTCCTTTTGTATCTCCCTCCTCTCTTTCGTATTTCTGTCTTTTGTCTCTGTTTCCATATTTTATTTCTCACACTCTTTTGTTTCTCTTGGTCTTTTGTCTGTATCTTTTGCCTTTCTTGTGTTTCTCTTTTCTCCTGTCGCTCTCCGTCTTATCTCTCATTCTCTTTTGTCTCTATCGATATTTTGTTTTTCCCTTGTTTGTTGCTCTCTCTGTCTCATTTTGTCAATCTCCATTTTGTCTCTCATTTGCCTTTCTTTCTTGTCTTTGATTTTCTTTGCTTTCTCTTATTTCCTTTGTCTCTCGTGCGTTTCTTCTTCTTCTCCCTTTGTTTTATGTTCACTTCCGTTCGCTCGATGCCCCCATTCGTTCTTCCCCCTGACCTTGAATTCGCTCAGCTGCCCTTCAATTCCCTAATTTGTTTCTTCTTGGGGAAGTTAAGTTCGCCGTTTCCTCGGACTCCATTACAGCAATGGTTTTACATCAACAATTTTATCAAAACAATTGGCTAAAGAATATTTATTAAACCTAGAACACGCTCACAAGGATGTTTACGCTCACAAGGGTGTACGAGCACTTTAGTATATTCTGAGTTCACTTTAAAAAAGCGTTTTATTCAACGTCAATTTAGATTGTAAAGTTCGTAAGTATTTCCCTGGTTGCCCTTTAATAGAACAATCTGGCTGCCACCCCTCCGATTTTTTGAATGCCACATAGGAAACGTTTGAAGCAATGTAGAGTGTAGTTTTCGTGGACGTTCCTTGTAAGATCGTTGGCGTCAAGTCATTTGTCCACAAACTGCTTCCCTTGCGGTTCATATACACATGGTTGTCGTATTCCGAAGTCACTCGCCGTATTGAATTTCAAACATCGCTGCGAGAAGTCGTGTATGCACATTGCTTTCTCTGAAAGCACTTGTCACCGAGCCTGCAGCTTGAATGGAGACAAAGCGAGTGTTGTTCTAGAGTGCTTCGTTGAACGAACTTGTATGCATGCGTTATTTATTCCTGAAATCAATTATACCAGAGAAACGCAATAAAACAAGAGAGAAGTAAGGACAAAGCTTCAAGAAGGTTTATGTGGGTTCTGGAAGCAATATCGTAGTTGGTGCCACAAGCATTTTCCTATTGTACGTCCTTCAAATGGTATCGGGAGTAAGAGAACAAATTTGTCAAAGGGCAAATCTACCAATCCGTACACGCTCTATTTTTATGTACGTTTCCAACGGACGATGGTACCTCGGGTAATTTCTGATGTCATTTTTCTACTTTGTTATCTTTTCTAATTCTGCAAACGTTCTAGTCTTTTTGTTCTCCCCTATTCACATTATTTCTCTTGGTCTTGGATGTGCACGTTCTTAACTATTAAGAAAAGGTCTTGGGCTTACCAAGCCGATTAAATTGAATTTTTTTTCTGGATAGTTTTCACCACCAACACATTCGCAATTAACGCCCCACAGAACCTAATTAAATTCCAGTCACGCTTTACGCTCTTAACGATACTGTCACGATGTCCGCCGAATTGAATTCACTAAGTTATTTCGACCATAAATTCGTAATTTGCTTACACCAAAACATAAAAAATCATTTAATTTTCAGCATGCGAAGTCATATAATTTTATTCGAGGTTGGGTAAGATATTTTCTAAATCTTAACATCGATAATTTAAACATTCATAGTTTTTTACATAATGATTTTGCAGGATAAATCGCTTTCATTATCTTTCGTTATTCTGGAAACTATGGTGAAAAAAAATAAGCATTTTCCCACTCTCATTCCCGTCTTTTATTCTTCTCTCTCTCTCTCTTTCTCTCTCTCTCTCTCGCTCGCTCGCTCGCTCTCTCCCTCCCATTCTCTCAGTTACCGGCCTTCTCGCCCGCGCATTCACAGCCACCGCTGCCACTCCAGGGCACCTTCCCGGCCCAAGCGGGCGGGCTGCGCCCGCCCGCCTGCGCGCCTGCCTAGCAGAGCGAATGACTGATGGCGGATTTGCCTCCCGACGAAGGAGCTGCGCGAAGGGTAATCGACTCCATAACGAGATCAGTGCTCTCGTCGGCGCAGCGGGCGGCCTAGGCGGATGAGTCGCATCTGCGACGACGTTGGCGGCGGCGGCTAAGGCTGCAAGAGCACCGGTGGAGGAAGCTTTGGAGCGTGGGGGGCGGTCGGGGCGGTGGGGTGTCGCGGGCGTGGGGGCGTCGCGGCGTCGGGGACTGCGGGAGTATCGAGCTCGGGGGCGTCGGTAGCATCGGGGGCGGCGGGGGTGATGGGGGCGACGGAGTATCGGGGGCGGTGGGGGTATCGGGGATGGCGGGAGTAAAGGGGGCGACGGGAGCATCAGGAACGTTCGGGGCGGCGGAGGTGGCGGAGGCGGCGGAGGCGGCGGAGGCGGCGGGGGCGGCGGGGGCGGCGGGGGCGGCGGGGGCGGCGGGGGCGGCGGGGGTGGTGGGGTCGGCAGGTGTATCGGGGCGGTGGGAGTATCGGGGCGGCGGGGGTGGCTGGGCGGCGGGGGCGAGGGGGGTGGTGGGGTCGGCGGGTGTATCGGGGGCGGTGGGAGTATCGGGGCGGCGGGGGTGGCTGGGCGGCGGGTGTGGTGGGGGCGGCGGGGGCAGAGCATCTCTAGTGAAGACGTTAGAGGGTGACAGGGGTGGCTGTGATGATGGGGCGTGGCGAGCAGCAAGAACAATGGTGTGTGGCTGGGAAAGGGAGAGACGTGGCACGGGTTGGCGGGGAAGGGTTCGGGCGGCGGGGGAGGCGAGGAAGCCGTGGACGTCGGGAGCGTGGGGGGTGCCGTGGGGCGATGGGGGCGAGGGCGTGGGCGTGGGTGGAGGCGGCGGAGTCAGCGAGAGCAGAGCTGATGGAGGCGTTGGAGGAGAGGCAAGGGTGTCAGTAACGATGGGGGTGGCGGAAGTGGAGAGAACGGAGGTGGGTGGCGCTGAAAGGGAGAATGCGACAGGGGGTGGCGGGGACGGCGAAGAATGTCGGGTTCATCGGTGAACACGTCGTTGCGAATTCATCTACGTGCGCAGGGGTGTTTAACAGACAGGTTGAATCACGGCTAAATCCTTCCGCCCCCGCCCCCGCCCCTCGCTCATGCGGAAACCGAGATCAAGGCTCACGCTGGTTGGGGGAGATAAAGGAAAGTTTATTGCTCAATATTGCGCTTAGTTCTTAGGAGCAAGATCTGCAATTGGGATAATTCTCTCAAGTCCCTGTTATTGAAGTTAGCCTCACTTAGTTGAATTTTGAAATTATAAAATCATTTGAAAAAATGTTTCGAAGAAAGAATGGTCTGTCTATCTGACGCTCTATTGTGTCTTCATTCACGAGAGCGGTTTTTTGACACTCATTGATACCAAACCAATTTGAGGGACTTTGTCAGTCATTAACACGCAGCATTTCACCTTCATTTCACAAATGTTTACTTCCTTGGGCTTTAGTCGTTTTACTCCCTATTATTTTTGTCATTCTGCCTACTGGAGAATGTTAGCATGATAACAATGTATTTGTGTAGCTAGAATACAAGAAAAGTACATTTTATGACTTTATTTTAAAGAAATATTTTTTTGGTACATAATTATATAATTAAAATTTAGTCTGCGGCAAGTTTAATTAAAAGCTCCATGAAATTCCGTATTATTGCCATAGCTTGTCAGTGTACATCCATTTCATGACTTCATTCATATGCATACATTGTCTTATCTGTTTTTCGGCAGAATTTGTATAAATTCTTTCAGCATTTCTTTTTAGTGATGATATTGAAATAATGTCAAAAGGCACAAGCTCTTCAGGGTGAAACGACGAGAAGAAAGGTCGCAGAATGGCGGCCGAAACATTGGCACTTGTGCCTAGGACGTGGCGTCTCCCGGACAAACAAGTACTTACCGACTCCGTCTGTTCTCATGTTCAAACGTGGTTCTAATGCTAACTGTTAAAAGAATATGCCGGTAGACATTCCATTAAGAAACGAATGCTATAAACTAAGACATCTCGTCGACATTTCATTGAGCAGTATAGTTAGAGTAAAAAGCCGGATGAATGTTCTGTGCATTACAGCTGTGAGAAGTGGTGTTAGGATGGGCTATTATACTTTAAAGGGCATATTTTGTGCATTTTTTTATGTTTTTACTGCAGAAATGCTCACATAATACATAAACTAGTAGTCTGAGCAGTAAAATCGCTGCTGAACAAAGCCATACAGAATGGGTTTCTAAAACGTGCACGCACGCACACGACTTAAGAACAACTAATACTAGTCCCTCGCGTAACACTGCAATAAATTAAATATTTGAACAACAACATTAATACTACCATCTAATACATTCTTCATTACTCGTAACACTACAGTAATATAGTATATTATACAATATAACAGTTCTTGACATACTTTGAAACAGCAAATCTATTGATTTTCTAAGTTGAACACATGAATAGCAATATTTAATTGTTGGCCTCTCTTCATTGGAACCTTGCTATCGCGTGACATAATGTGTATCGTAAGACCAAAACAAGAGAATGTCGAATAACGCAATAAAATATTTGAATTTCTCATTAAAAAATCTGTTTCATTATTTTTAGACTTTTTCAGAGTTTCTGGTTATAGGGGCCCCGGGTACTTACATGGCCAGAGGCTAAACAGTTTTCGCTAATTTATTAGTGTATTAGAATCCATTAATACGAGTAATTAGTGCATGTAAATCTGCCCCCGGAAAGCTACCAACGTCTGCTTAAAGATGTTTGAAACTGAGAAAGAATTCTTTTCTCAGTTCATGATTTAGAAACGTAATCGCACATAACGGAGGTGTGAATGGGATCTATCTTCTCTGTCGCTCGTGCCAGGCATCAAATGTGCGAAAGAGAATATTTTTTCACGCGCCATTCACTGCCGAGAATTTTCAATATCGGAGTGGATATTATTTTTCACAGCAGTCTACACGTGGAAAAATGTCATCTTCGAACAGGATACATTTTGTAATTGAAGTTTTCCGACAAAGGAACGATTTGTTTTGTGTATTTTCTGTCACAGATCTCGAAAAACATGCCGCTCGTAAAGGAAGACAATGGGGAGGCGGATTTTGTTTCGTGTTTGATGAGTTTCCGTCTGCAAAGACTTCATAGATATTATAAGCTTGGCACATTCTTATTCAAGATTTTTAACTGGCATTCTTCAGTATATGCAAATGCAATATATTCTACGTAGTTATTTGTACATAATTTATATAAATTTTGTACAAATATCTACGTAGACCTCATAGACCCCGTAGATGTAGACCTCGTATCTCAATACTTTTCATTAGAGCTCTAAAACGCATAATTTGCACTGATAATTAAAATACTTGTATTTATGTGACTTCTCTTGTTTACAACTCTATTTTCATATTTGTTTTAATATCTACGACTTTTCTCTCGTTTCTATTAATATTTTTAACAAGTATTCTTGTTTATTTTATATTTTAACCCAACTTGGTTGTTATCTCTCAAAATCAAATGTATCACCATCAAAATTAAAATGGTCTCAATAAGAGAGTGTAAGGTTTTAATTACAAGGTAAATATCCCAAGCTTCCATCACTGATACGCTTCAATAGTGATTCTTCATGAAGTATTTGTTTGTTATTATTTATTTCTCTCAGTAATTATAACATATTTAAACGCATATATTTGAAAACCTTGATTGGTATAAGACAAGCTACCATAACGCAATTTACACAACATTTCCTTCAGAGTAATTCCCTTCCACAGTTTCACATTTACGTCAGCGCATTAAAAAGTGACTCAAAGCATTCCTGGAAGCCATTTCGCGTTACCAGTCGTAGAGCTTTCCTGGAATTTGCAGTAACTTCGTTTCGGCATTTGCAGTAACATGGATCTTCGCCCCTTCAAATGCATTCACAGTCGTAGAGAAAGAAAGAAACGTCAGGTGGTGACAGATCTGGAGAATAAGGAAGAAGCCGTAGGAGTCAAGGTAATTTCTTTTACCGAAACTGATCGATGTGATGATGAATTTTTGTGCAAAAAAACACATGTGTTTTGAGGCAATTTTTCCGGACATTCTCATTTTATTGCGTCCTTAAAGCGCCAAATGATTTCCATAGAGGCTACACTCCACTTATTACAGTACGAATTCCAATAATATCTGAAATAAACTCATAGTAGACGAGGATCTAAACTTCAAAGAAACCGTTTAATATAACGTTTTTCCCGCTAGTGTTCTCGGGAAATATTTGTTTTCGAAGAAGATGAATTGGATACCAAATCATACGACTGTCATTTCTGCACTACATGGTACAAGTAGCATCTATTTTCATATTCAGCGATTATGTAGTACGAAATAACTATAATCTTGGTCAGCAATACTAATCGGACAATCAGCAAGAATTATACTTCTTTCATTATTTTCTAGAAACAACACTTTTGGAGCTAAATTTTGAAGCATGTCATCTATATTGCAATGTTTGTTGAGTATAGTGAGAACACTTCCAACTGAGATTCTAACCTCGCTGATATCTCCACTCTCTTTCCTCGGTGACCCATCTCAAGAATGCGAATAAGCTGATTGATAACTTCATTTGCGGCGGTTCTTTTCGGTCGCCTCGCAGGTTATTTTTAATGCGTTCACAACCTACACTTACACACTTAATCCAGGCGAATGCCCAGTTCGTTTTATTACTAGTTCATCACTAGCTTCTTCGAAAGTTCTTAAGGTTTTATGAGGACATTTGTGTAGTTACACGCAAAATGCGCTGTAGCTAACATTATGTGCTACGTTAAATGAACAAGAACAAACAACAAAACTCGATAACATACAAACACAATTGCTTTCGTCATGGAACTCCTAAAGAAGAGGCGTCTTGAAAGTCACTAAGATTGTAATAGAAAAACACAGTTGCTATCGTAAACATTAAATTAATACTAAATCCATGACTTTTGGAATCTAATATTTATTTGCTCAAAAGACCAGCTTTGATATGTCCGCTACTCTTATTAAAACAATATACAAAAAATGTCAGTATATAAGGTAAAAATTTAGTAGCCTTAAAAATGGAGGCATTACAATAAAAATAACATTATTAATGATTTAACAAAAATAAGTTATCAAATGTGTGTTGTAACAAAATTATTAGAATGCAAAAAATCATTAAAGAATTAACAATTGTATTCAATCCAATGATGCAACCAAATGAAAAGTAAAATAATGAATTGAAGCTAAAAACCAATTTATTATGCAATACATACAAAACAGATGCGAGAAAGGACATAAATGAACAAAACATTGATAAATGACACACGCCTAAAATCACAGAAAGATTCCAAACAAGTTGTTCTTTAGTTTCGGCTATTAGTTTTCTTATTATTTAGTTTTATAGAACAAACGTTTTAAATGTGTTCATTTCACACTTTAATTTCTTAAAAAATGAACACCACAACTTCCTCATGCAAACAAATCTCAAACCATCACGAATCAGCCCCCTTCGATATCTTGTGCCGCATCTGGCAATTTGTGTCTGTTTTAAAGCTTTTTTCTCGACCGCGCTTTGACCGCTGTCCCGATAACTTGATCACCAGCTCCTCGTGAGTGCCAGCGACGTGAAAATTCAGTGGAACGGTGTGGGCCATCCACGTGACAGCGCCCCGTCCTCCCGACGCCGGCTCCACAAAAGTCCACACATGGCTGCAGAAGGGGGAAGGGAAGTGGACCACTCCAAACACCTGACGAGCGCGCGGCGCCGTAGTGGGCGTCCCCGCTTCGCTGGTCGCCAAACCCGTCACTTCCAGCCACACTTCCCCGCACCGCTCCTGCCCTCGCTCAACACTGCTCCGTCCCGCCCCGTTCCGCCCCGTTCCGCCCCGTTCCACCCCGTTCCGCCCCGTTCCGCCCCGTTCCGCGCCGTTTCGACCCGTTCCGCCCCGTTCCGCCCCGTTCCGCCCCGTTCCGCCCCGTTCCGCCCCGTTCCGCCCCGTTCCGCCCCGTTCCGCCCCGTTCCGCCCCGTTCCGCCGCGGCTGTCTCGTTGGCGGTAATTCTACATAAAGCGAATAGGGGTCTCCTGGCTGGTGGGTGCGGAATGATTGATAATCAGTTTATTTTAATGGTCGGGGGAGAATAACTCCTCATCGGGGAAACAAATGAAAACAAGGGAACAGAGAGTGGTAATGGTATTATCATCGTTAAAAAACTTGTTTGTAAAAAAGTGTGATGTGATGCGAAAAACAGGTATTGTGACCATGGAAACTAAGCAACTGTGGAGAACTCTGAAATACGGATGGGAGATGGTGTAACGCAAATAATATCTTCACTGCTCTAGCGAACAGGAGAGTTACGCCAAATTCGTTTCTAAAGAGTTCAACATGAAAGATGCAAGAAATGATTGAAAAAATGATTAGTATTGTCATTATCATTATTACTGTTGTTATTTATTGTTTTTGTTATTTTATTACTGTGTATTCAAAAGACTGTAATTTGATGACGTAATTCTACAATAGATTGTTGTAAGTTCGGTATAAAGGAATTGATAATACGTAATCTACACGGGGACGAATTAAAAACCAGCGGAAATGTCTGAAAATGCAGTAGATGTAGGGATAAAGAAATTCCCGCCGAAACAAAATAGAAGTACCGACCTGCCCCTCGGTAAGAGAAGCATTTCAGCGACCGGCGAGCGGAAGAAGGGGGTTGGAGGGGGTGCAAATGGCGTCTGTATGCTTGGCGCGGCGCGGCGTGGAGTGGCGGTCAGCCCTACGCGCAGTTGAGTCCTCGCGGTGAGAAAGGGAGAGAAGAACGCGAACAAGAGACAGAGATGTAGTTCAAGCATGGGATCAAAAGGTAGAGCGTGAACCTGGGTGAACCACAAAGAGAAATATGTTAAAGATGGGAAACAAGAAAGAAGACTACGAAAGTTAAAAGGGAAGAGGATTGATAGGAGTTAAAGAGTGCAAGGCAGGGGGAAAGAATGGTAGTGTAGAAGGTAGAAAAAGATCTAGGAGAGAGGAGAGTGATGGGAAAAAAGGGAGTAAGAGCAAACCAGAGAAGAAGGGAAAGTGAAGGATAAAAGAGGAGGATTAGAGATTCAGAGAAAGAGATACGCGGAAAAAGGAAAATGGAGAAAATGATGGAATGATAAAGAAAAGAGATCAAGAAAAAGGAGAAGAAAGCAGAGTAGAAGGGAGGAAAAGTTAAGGAAAATGGAGAGAGAAGGAGCAAGAAAGAACACGAGAATACTGTGCAACACAATGAGAGAAAGACAGACAGAGAGACAAAAAATGGGAACAAGAGAGATATGGAAGACGGAGCAAAGAAAGACAGAACGAGAAACAGAGAGGTAAATACAAGGGAGAAGAAGCCAGGAACACGCATTAGAGGAGGGGGCAGTAGGGAGAGAGAGAGAGAGAGAGAGAGAGAGAGAGAGAGAGAAAGAGAGAGAGAGAGAGAGAGAGAGAGAGAGAGAGAGAGAGAGAGAGAGAGAGAGAGATGGAAGGAAAAGGGAGACAGAGGTGTACTCGTCCAGGATGGACGCTGGGCTGGTGAGTGCAGCACGGCTCTGTGACGTGGTTCCATTATTTGTTTTCAATTTGGATGACGGCACGACGGAAGAGCGACTCGGCAAACACAGGTGCGGTGGTCCCCGCTCTTCCCCGCTGGTCCCCGCTCTTCCCCGCCACGCCTCCACCCGTCGGAGCGTTCGCGCCACAGCCACCCTCACCAGGCCACCGCTCGCCCGCTCCCGCGCTGGAAAAAAGTTCTATTACGGAATTGAGAGAATTTGGTTTTCGTTGTCTGTGTCCGCTCTCCACTTTGCCTGCACTTTGATCTCGCGTTTAACGCTTTTTTCGGGGGGAGGATGCAACGTCAATTTTAGAGCGATACCTTTTCTATTTTGCTGCAGAGATGCAAATATTATTTCGAAATATTTGAGTGATATGAATTTTATTTATTAACTCTTCCTTGCTGTGGTTATTTTTGAAAATAATGCCAAAGGAAGTTTTCCTCTCAAATGTTTCAAGTTCTTTTGTAGTCGAAGTAGTGGGATATTTCATGCATTTCTTTTCAGTTATAATATTTGAAGGAGAGTATTTTCTCATATAAAATGATATTCGTCTCAGATTGTAAATATTTTGCTGTTATAGTTCGTTTATGTATTTTTATAACGCAAGTGCGTCTAGGATTATATTGAGAATACTTAAAAATTATGAATACATTTCGGCTTTTAATCAATTTGTAACATTTTATTGCACGTGGATTTTGTTTACGCAACCGAATTTAGACTGATGGTTATAACTGGTTGTGTAACCAACGGAAATAAATCATCTACTGGTGTTCCTTCATGAACAATCTGAAATAATAATAATAATAATAATAATAATAATAATGATAATAATAATAATAATAATAATAATAATAATAATAATAATAATAATAATAATAATAATAATAATGATAATGATAATAATAATAATAAACTATTTTTTGTCGAATTTGAACGCGATGAGAAGCTGACCTTATGAAATAATTCTTTATTATTATCATCCCTTTTCCTAAGGGTATTCCAATACCTCTGATAAATAATTCATTTGATGGATAGTGATAACTATACTGTATGTTGTTAAAGAGATGAAGTAACAAGAATAAGGGGTGATGGAAGAACGCTAAAATAACCTCTCGTGAACCTTCTTTGCTCACCACAAATTCTACGTGGAGCGATCGAGGTCTGAAGTCCAGTCCCAGAGGGTGCCCAGTGCGTTGCGGGTCACCCCCTCCCCTCTAACGAACGAAGAAGGAACGCGGTTTTAGCATCGTCCCTCGGTAGCAAATCAGCGGCCGACCCTCCGTTGATCGTAGTGCTTTGAGAACAATACCGCAAATCCCATTATTATTTCAAACTTCCAGCGCGCTCGCTTGGCCTCGGCGCCGCAAGAGCTAGGCTCATTGCGGCTGAGCCACGCATTATGCGCAGCACTCGGCCCACCCGGGGCGGCTAATCTCACCCAGGGCGCGGCGATAAAACTAAAACACCTGACTGCCCCGCCCCCTCGCCCCGCTCCCGCGCCTCACCCCCAGGTCCCGCCCCCGCGCTTTGCACCCGGCTCCCACTTTCACTCCCACCTCCACGTCCCACCCTCCTCTTTGCTCTCGCCAGCATTCCTACATCGCGCCTCCCGCCCTCGACCTCCGCACCACACTCTCAGCATCTCACACCCCTTCTGAGACCCCTACTCCTCTCCGCATTTCCACGACCCGCTCACACTACTCCCGCTCACGCCAAGTACTGCATTGGCCCCTCCCTCCTCTACGTCATGTTCTCCATCTCATCCCTCCAGGCCTCCATACCTGCCCTCCTCTACCTCCCCAGCCCCGCTCTCTGCCCTCGCCCATGCCCAGACTCCGCGCGCAGATATCACCTCGACCGCACATCCCGCTATCACCCCTCCACTAGCACCCCTCCGTGTCCGACCGCCCACTCCATTTTTACTCCCCGCTGCCGCAACCCCCCTCCGCAACGTACCTCACTCCCACCGCTTCTGAGCCCCATCCCCGCTACTTCCTCACACCTCCGCTCCACACATAACACGCCCCGCTTTAACGCTTTCACCCCGCCTCCTGTCCTTGCCCAACCACGATCTCCACCCTGCTTCCTTCACTCAGCCCCATCCACAAGCCCCGCCTCCTCCCTGTCCCAGTACCATCCCCCACCGCGCACCCAGGCCCAGTACCATCCCCCACCCCAAACCCAGTCCCAGTACCATCCCCCACCCCACACCCAGTCCCAGTACCATCCTCCCACTCCACACCCAGTCCCAATACCATCCTCCCACTCCACACCCCGTCCCAGTACTATCCCCCACCCCACACCCTGTCCCAGTACCATCCCCCCCCCAAACCCAGTCCCAGTACCATCCCCCACCCCACACCCCGACCCAGTACCATCCCCCCACCCCACACCCTGTCCCAGTACCATCCCCCACCCCAAACCCAGTCCCAGTACCATCCCCCACTCCACACCCAATCCCAGTACCATCTTCTCTCCCATTCCTCGCCAACATCCCTGCTCTTCACACTCATACTCACCTCCCTCACTCCCGGATCCCGCTCTCCCTCCCCACGACTCTCCGTCCTACCGCCACCTCCACCCTTACAACCCCCAAATGGCCCGCTTCCACGCCCCGCCACCTCCGCGCCCCCCACCGCGCCGCGGACAAGCCGCAATAAAAATAAAGGGGCGAGCCCAAAGCTCTCCTCTCTGGAAACCTCCAAAGCCGAGCCTATCCGTCCACCCCTCCCCACCTCTCCATCGTCTACCCTCGCCCCCGTCTGCACTCAGCGCCTGCTCTACAATGCAAGTCAATCAAACGCCATTAATTTTCCACCTCGTTTGTGTTTTTTCTCTCTTTCCCGCGTGAAATTCAAAACAAAAGCCCGTTAAAAGTGATGACCTGCACGGCGAACAGGCACTCTTGAGGTTAAGCACTCCTGCATATGCGGGCGAGGAGGGCGGGACGAAAGGGGGAAGGAGAGGCGGAGAATTGACGGAGGTGGGCGACGAGAAAGCTTGCGCGTGTACTAGTGTATTTTTAGCGGTCGCAGTTTTGTCAGGGGGGAGGGAACGACGGAAAGGGGAAAATTCTGTGCTCGTGAATGTTAAATGGAGGGAGGTGAACTGGTCCGAGTTGAAACTAGTCGCGATTGGGACTTGAAAGAAAGAACGTAAAAATTACTAGTTAAGATGAACACTTTAAATAATAGAAGATAGGGATATGACAAGTGAATCTTGTCTTCGTAGGAGTAGAGAAATTGACAATGCAGCGCTCAGATGGTGCTGGTAACTGACACGGAAATTCAGCGTTAATGAGCAGTTAAAAGCTAAAGTGATGTAGAGATTATAACTGAAATATCGCCAGCAGTTTTCATGTCGTAAGCAAGAATGTTGTCAGTTCATCAGCAGTAGAAACGTTATTGAATTTTGTTGCCTATAAAGTCTCTTGTGAGTAGATCACAATAGGTGAAAAGAAAGTTGACATGAAGCAAATGATGGAACTGTGAAACTATTTCCGCAAAGATGATAACATGAACGTGATGATTATGGCAATTATTGGCGGTCACAATCAGAAGAAGGGGAAAGAGATAAGAGGATGGGAACGTTAATGTGTCTAAAAATGAAGGAAACCTGCCAAATGTTTAGACCGATAGATTTTGTCAAGAGAAGATATTGTTTCTTTTCAAGAAATAATATTTTGCAATATGTGATTAGATCAGTTTACACCGGATCATTCAGTTCGAAACTTTCCCTTGCTGGCAACATATATAATGATGTTTGAATAAGCGGTGTCTTTTGAATAACACTGTAATTTTGAAAGGAAGCAATAAGTGTTCGAAGTCGATAAATGAAATTTGAAGAGATATGCAACGTGGACTGATGCGTAGTGAACTGATGAGTAGAGCCAACTAAAACGATGCACTCGTATTTTAGTTCCCTATTATAATGTGGACCATGTGTTATTACTATTACATATGCATTAAGTTCACGTGACAATTTGATTAGATTTAAAAAACATTAAAAACTGTATGTGACGTATGGGGGAAAGGTACCATCTGCACACGTTTTCTGGAGCTCTGGAATCCCTTCCCCACCTTTTAACCATAAATAGTAGAATGATGAATAAAATATTCAAAAACAGCGAAGTTAACAACTTTTGAAAACTAAACCATTTTGGTCCCGAGGAATAGATAACTTATTTGCATCGGTAAACGAACTGCAGATTTTAATTCTTTTCTATCCCTCAAAAAATAGTAACACACTCTAGGTTTTACTCCTACTAGAAAAAGGTGAACACAACAAATGTAGCTCCACAATCCTCATGTGAAGTTACATTTATGGCCAGAAGCAAAATAGGGCTTATCTCAGCATTTGCTCAATGGATTAAGGGAAATGAACAAAAAACCTGATCGAGATGTGTGACACTGACCCGGAATTTGCAGAACGCATCCATCTACTTTAAGTACGAACAACCTGATGAACCACGCTAGAAACGGTGTTGGGCTATGTTGTGTTCTGGTGATTTCTTGTGAACAACGACTGACTAGCGTAGCCAGGGAGACGGTTTCGGCAGAGGACGAGTTAGCGGCGACGCGGTCTGTGGTCGTGGAGAAATCTTATCCGTCGATTTATCGAGAGACTTTTATGAGTTGGAAGTCAAGAGGAAGAGGGGATGGCAGAGCTGCAGGGCTTTGTGGTGGCGTTTTGCTGGTCTCGCGAAACGAGTTTCGCCAAATGCGACGGTATTTCTTTTTTTCCCCGCCAGATTTCGCGATAGCTCGACGCTTTTATTTCGACCTCGACGTTTTTTTTTCTTCGCTCACCTCTATATCTGGAGGACTTATGGAGACGTGGTGTTGTTTTTAAACAAAGGATAGTGAGGAGGTTTGGGGGTTTATGCAAGTACGGCGCGATGGATCGTGTCTTGTTTTCGCAGAATTTCTGCCGAAGTTAAGTTCAAGACATAGCAAACTAAACAGTTAACGTTGAATCTAAATGAGAGCGCTATGCAATTCAGTGGTGAAGTTAAATGTGATCTCATAAATCGTAGTTTATTTAAATATCAAATAGACGTCATGAATCCGATGCACTATGAATGGGTCTAAGATGTGTCTTTTCTGTGTTATGTTCGTTTGAATTAATATTCCATATTTAGATTTTTTAGATTTATTTTGTTTCATTTTAGCCTTTTTGGTTCACGAGGTTGCTAGATCCGGTGTCATATTTTAAAACGTTTGCAACTATTGTGATGTATTTAATGCCAATCCATGTTAATACTTGAATTGTTTGTTCTGGTACACAAATTGACACAAGGACACAACGCCATAGATTTCAAAACAGTGATTGACAACATTTAATTGATGTTGGCAATCTCAGTGCTTAGTTATTATAATTTTCTTAATCATAATAAAATGATTTTCGTAAAAAGTGTATTACGAATATTGTACATTAATATTTTATTGTTCTAATAATGTCAAAGTCATCGTTTCAATGTACTTAACAAAGTTTGCGAAATCACATTCTTATTTACAAGCAAGTTTGCTTTTTGTATTAATAATTTCTGACGTTTTGCAAAAATGTATTGTCGGGTCAAAAAGCCTGTCGATTAAATCAACAGCGTATATTAGGATGTGGTTAATATTTTGGGATGGTATATGCTAATATCTTGTAGGGGATTCTATTTTTGTGATAAATTTACCTTTTATAAAACTAAATTTGATATTTCTGATTATGATTTCTGAGATGTTAATTTCAAGGCACTGTTGGTTATGATATTTACTGTCGAATAGTAATGAGGTTCACTCGAGGATGAGTTCATATGTAAGTTTATTATGGTGCGTAAGTTATTCCAAAATGTGTAGTCATATTCTATACATTAAAGACGAATATTGTGATGAACGAAATAAAATCAATATGCTTACAAAACATTCATATCTTTTCTTTAGAGAAAACAGTATATTTTAATTTTAAGAATTAACAAAATATATTGTGTATAGTCCACAAAGTGTATATTCCAGTTTTTAGTCACGTCATGTGACGCCCACGAAGTCTTAGCGAGCAGAATTTAACGAGTCGCTTTGCTATCGACAGAAGTGCTACCGTGCGCTCGGAATATAGACCGAGGGAGCCCACTCAAGAGCTGCGACTTAACGACTTCCGGCCCCCCTCCCCCTCTCGGCCTTCGTCGCTCTTTCTTTAGCAATTCATTCAATGTAGCGATCATAAAAAACGTAAGGATATTTTAATACTCTCAACGGACATCACTATTTTCACACTATTATGTAACTTTACAGTATATTTTCGAAAGAAATAATCATGGAAAATTTTAGGCATTCGGAAGTTTATACTGGTATCCAGTTTCTTGGGCAAAATCAAGATTATTGACTTCATTGGAGAATAATGAGTAGCTCTTTCCATATGTCCAGTTTTTTTTAAAGAAGATACATCAAATGACAATGATGGTTCCTTCGTGGTCGGTATGGCGTGTATAGCTCGTTTCGTATATCTCGCTGCATTTTTCTAGAAAACGAAAAACGTCAGATCCAATTATCTACACTCAAATGCCTTACTTATAAAAAGTTGTAAATATATTTCTGCGGTTCTTTGATAATTATAAATGTGCAATAAGTACTACACAATTTAAACCACCACGTCTCATCGTATATGAGATCTAATTTTGTTAATGATGCTTGCGATACATAGAATACCACGATACACGAATATTGAATACCAGAAGTTTCGACTACGTGCACTCTAATGACGACCAATGCATCAACTAATGTCACTGCAGCGCCTCTGACCTGGAGGTCCTAGATTCGAGTCCAGACGGCGATAGGTTTTTCGACACGAGCTTTTCAGCAAGGTCGAATTAAGTCGCTGTCTGGAGGAGAATTCTAGCGGCCGGCTGTTCTGATCGGTTTCTACGGAAACTTTCCGTAGTTTCTCCGATCAACATCAGGCGAATGCCGGAGCAGTACCCAGCGGGCCACGGACTGCGCGCGATCTACCCTTCCTCTTCCTTGTTCTATCCTCTCCCCTTACACACACTCTTACATTTACATGCACTACACTACCACATATTCCGGGAGACCGGTCGGGAGCTTAGAGCTTTTCCCGGCTGGGGCGGTGCCCCGCTGGAGGGAGAGTCCTGGTTGGGGAAACCCCACTAGCCGACGGTAGGTCGGTGCCGGATCTCGCCATCCAGTGGGGGAAGATCACCGCCATCTCCTGAGCCATCTCCTGAGAAAAAACATGCAGTACACTAACGGGACTAATGACCAAAGCAGTTGATGCGCCCGGAAACACGAAAAAATCAACCAATCAATTATAGATTAGAAATCAATGACGCCGTCACCAAGCCAGTGTCCCCCTCCCCCGCAACGCTCCCAGGCGAACGAAGGCGATGAAATCGAGGCCAGCCAGCGAGGCGTGGGAGGAGCAGGTGAGTGGTGGCAGAGGGCAGCACGTGCGCGAGAGATAGCCGTGAACCTTTCTAGGAAGCTTTCTGTACTGGGGGGGTCGGCCGTATGCTCTTGACGCAGTTCCACTCCACGGTCGGTGTGAATAAGCTTTGCTCATTCCAGGTTTTCTTGCGAAAGCTGGTCAAGGCGCTTCCGAAGTTCGTGAGAACTTCCTTTGCTGATCCATTTTCAACGCTCCTCTATTGCACAATCTTACTGTTATTGGGTTCATTCAATTGTAGTGTTTTCCAGGAACAGTTAAAGTAAACGAAGTTTGCATTTCATTTCTTTGCCTTAAATTGATAATAAATAATTCTCTTAGTTTGGGAGGATTTATCGTTTTCTTCACCTCCTCCTCGCGATCTTTTGTATTTCTATAGTTCCGCTAAGCCATTTCAGATTTGAATCCATTAATGTCATGAACATATTTATTATTTCCTCGCAATATACTCGAGTAGACAGACTGGTGGTTTCAAGTTTACTTCTCTATCATTCCTCTCGTGTTTTATTTTTTTTTATTCCTAACGTAATTACGTATCGAGTATAAGAGATTGTTACTGAATGTAGATAAAATAAGAGAGAAATAATATCAATTACTTCATGACACTGAAATCGTAGGGAAATACAAGAATATATTAAAAATTAATGGATGATAATTTCCAGAAGAAATTACGAGAAAAGATCAACATACCAAAGATGATTCTACTAACGTATTTTTTTCTTCACTTTTCAATCATACAAGACACGCTTTTTTACCCGCAATCTAACTTTTTCAAAATTCTTAATTTTTGAAATATCGATTCTTAACGTCATTTATAAGCTCTTGTCTATCATAAAAATATGTGCTACTCATGCGGAAACTTATGTGAATTTCAATGTTTTGAGGATCGCAGATTACGAATTAAAAGATCAAAATACGATGGCAAATTTAACATGGCAGTCATCGTCATCGTCGTCTGCAAATATGCAACATATGTTTTGGTTTTTTATGTGTTTATGGCTTTGGTACGCTTAATGTGAATCGGAATTAAAATACAATGTATTAACAAACTTTGTGTCAGAAAAATTTTACCTAGCGATTTTTACTATCGAACCTGGGGATATCCCGTTTTACGAAGCTTCAGTTGCCTACTCGCAGAGCAGTTGCTCCTAATGACTAATGAGAAACCATTAAATCAGAACGAGGGGTAATTAAACTCCTGCTGAGGTGGCCCAGGCCGTCAACTGATGCAACTGTGGCGTCACTGACAGGGAGGTCCTTGGGTTCGAGTCTGGACGGTGGTGGATTTTCGACAAAAGATACTAACTATTCTTGTTTTTTTCGAGCGTGGCGGCTGAGGGTAGTATCTTCAAGATGGAATTTGGCACAACTTTTTGAGACATTCTCAGACCTGCCGCTAGAGTCGCTTGATCTTCAGCACTGCTTGATGCGGTCGCGATCATGCGACATCTTGCAGCAGGACTGAGAATGACTCAAAAAGGCGTGCTGAATTCCATCTTGGAGATACTACCCCCATCCGCCATCTTAGAAAAACTCAAGTATAGGTCGAATTCAGCCGCTGGCTGGAAGAAAATTCTAGCGGCGGGGTGTTCTGATCGAGGTTTTCTGTAGTTTCTCCGATCGACAGCAGCCGAATGGGGGAGTAGTACTGTAAAACCCGGACCACGGACCGCGCGCGATCTTTCCTTCCTCTTCCGTGTTCTATCCTCAGTCCTTACACACATTTACATTTACACACACTTTAGTTCCTCACCTGTTGGGAGCTTACACCTTGTTCCGGCTGGGACTGTGCGCCGCTTGTGGATGATCCCTGTGAATGGAGAAAATTCCGGAAGCCGTCTTGTAGGTCAGCTCCGGATCTCACCGTCAAGAGGAGGAAAAATACCGCCACCTTCCGTGATAAAGTCATGCTCTACATAGAAATGGATTTGAGGCGTTGTTTTGACGTAATTTTTTATTTTTACAGAAAGTTTTTTCGGTCGCATTGGGGTCATCTTTAGTGCGATTCTGAGGCGGCTGGGGGCCTCGATCCAAACAAGACAGCCTAGACCAGGCAATAAAAACGCAGTGCAAAACAACGCCACAAATCCATTTCTATGATTCAAACGTCGTAAACTCCACACCATTTCCTTCCATCATGCTTTACACTTACTGAACTACTGACTGTAGCAGTTAGCGCGCCCACAAACACGAAATAAACAGTCATTCGAATCTGCAGCGACCAGCATTTGATGTCTGCACCCCGAGAAGGCGCGAAATCGCGTCGGGCGCCGCCCCACAGGTGGCCCCGAGTGAAAGGTGTAGGCGGGAGCCCGCGAACAAAAGAGGAGCGCGACGCCCGGAGTGCGGAGGTGAGTGAGGCCCGCGCGGAAATACCTCTCGGGAGGATATTGGGCCGGGCGGTGGGTGGGCGGGCGAGAACGGTGCGCGGGCTGGCTGAGAGGCGGGCGCGCGACAACACGAGGCGGCGAGCGGGTGAGAATTCGGCGGGCGACGGACGGGTGAGCGGGTGGAGGAGAAGATGGATGGGTGAATGGGTGGGCGAGCAGGGTAGTAGGCGAGTGGGATGGGCAGGCGATTGGATGGGCGGGCGAGTGGGATGGGCGGGCGAGTGGGATTGGCGAGCAGGATAGTAGGTGAGCGGGATGGGCGGGCGAGCGGAATGGGCGAGATGGGCGGGCGAGCGAGATGGACGGGTGGGAGAGAAGGTGGATGGGTGAATGGGCGGGCGAGCAGGATGGGAGGGCGAGGGGATGGGCGGGCGAGCGAGATGGGCGGGCGAGCGGGATGGACGTGCGAGCAGAATGGGCGGGAGAGCGAGATGGGCGGGCGAGCGGATGAATGGGCTGGCAAAAGGACGGGCATGCAGACTGGCCTGCGGATATGCGAGAGGGTGGGTGAAAGGGAGGAGCGGAGATTGGTTTGAGGAACGAGAGAGGGAGAATGGGAGGTCGGCGGGCAGGCAGACCGGAGAGGAGATAGGAGGGCAGGTGGGTGGGCAGGCGAAAAGAAGGGCAAGAGGGTGGTCAGGCGAGTATGAGGGTGAGCGAGCGAGCAAGCTGGTGAATTGGAAAGTCGGCGGGAAAGGTGGTGGGAGTGCTGAAGAGATAGCGCGCAGGCGGGAGGACGGGAGTGCGAATAACATGGGCGAGGGAGTGGGCGGGCAGTCTAGAAATAAGTGGGTGAAAGGAGTGAAGGCTCGTAGGCAAGACGGGGTGCGGGGGGGGAGGCAGGGGGGGCGAGGGGTCAAGCGAGAAGATGTGCGTGCGAATAAGAAGGCGGGGGTGGGGTGGGGTGGCGAGGAGGCGGGTGGGCAGACAGGCAGGCGTTGAGAAGGTGAGCGAGTGAGAGAGGCGAGTGGGCGGGGCCGCGGGGCTCTCGAGTTCCCTGCGTGTCCCGGGAGATTGCTTTCGTTATAAAGGGAGTGGCACGTGTCGCGCACGGGCTCCGTGTCGGGGCGCCGCTCTCGCCTTCGCGCCCGCCAGAATGCCTCGGCGCGCGGCGGAGCGGGAGGCTTCTTTCGTACTTCGCCCGCGGGATTTAGCTAGTTATCGTGAATAAATGAGACTGGCATTGAGAAATGATTCAACGACAATGTGATAAAAAATTAAAACATAAAAAATTTTAAAATCCATAAATATGGAACTACTGTTTCTATATTTTACGTTTTAGAGATGAGTAATAACATGGATTATTATTATTTTTATTGTTATTATTATTATCATCATCATTATTATTATTACTAATATTATCTTCTAAATCAATTATTAAAGATGCTCGTTTCGGTTAGATGTCAAAACTACTCCAGGTTCGAACCAGCTTCCTTACGAGATCTAGTGGCTGTGGTTGCCTCGGCAATCTGTTTGTACTAGGCGAGTCAGCCCGCGTACGGGTCATGGCCTACCTCGGCAATACTTTGTGCCGATAATGGGCTATTCCTAAAACCGTCATATTTTGGGCTTTCCTACTTTTGAAAGACCTGTAAGTAAGTTTTCACTGAGATTAGTTTGGAAGTTCTTATAAATATTGTTCACGACAAATCTCAGAGTTCCAATAACTATCGGGACGAACTAAGGTTTAAAGGCCCCTCGATTTTGGAATTCTTGTATTAAAGACGCGTCACTCGGTTACGACTTTCTGATCGTGCAGCTTAGCAACATCAACAAGTAGGTCACACGATTTTTCTCCAAATCCAGAATAACAATATCAGGTTTGTTTACGGCTATCGCATGATCAGTTTGGAGTTGTTGTTCGTACAATCTTCAACAGTGTCTAACAGATGCCACAAGTTTTGTAAAGTGTTCGTGCCACTTCGTGCGTTCGAGCGTATGTTTGGAACTTCGAGTTACGGAACGGCAAGTGGAGGGAGTGATGCTAGTGGAAGAAACTACTGTAGCGGCCGCTACTTGGCTCGTGTCAACGCTGTAAACAAGGGGCCAACGTGAACACCTTGTGATTGTTTAACAGTAGAACACCTGGACCTTGCATTTGCTGAAAATGCTCGCTCGCCGTCATTTTGACGGCTCAAGTATTTAATGGGCTATTTCTGGATTTTTGGAAAATTTATACACACAGTACGTACTTTAATTATCCTTTTATTGACTACAGTAATTAGAAGAATATATGCAATTGACATCAAAACAATTACAAAAATTCTGGCTGCTCACTCGTGGGTGCCCTTTTGTCGTAAGATGTCCCAGACAGTCTCGATAGCGTTTCATTTCATCACCAACTTCCAACATCGATACTTCAGATACGATGTACACAAATGCTTTTCAACAAAGATAGCGTCCATTGTCCCTCGGAAGAGAGATAATATGAAACAAAAAAAAAACAACAAATCAACACTCGGAGCGCACAGTTTAGCAGCAATTGGGAAGCAGTCAATTTGACGCCAGAGGGGCGTTTGAGATAAATCTATCAATATAATATTTTCGACTGGATGAATATCTTTACAATTTTCACATGTACTTTAAATCATAAATACATTTAAAATCAAGTAATCACAATGGCTTATTGTTCATTTTAATAAAGATATTACTTGAATATGTTATTTCTGTCCAAAAACGGCGTCGGTCGTTCTAGTGTTAATGCATTCACAATAGAAAGGCAGAACCCAACGGCACCTGTGCGAGAGGAAAGGTGACATTAAAATCTTGTCTGAAAAGTATAAGTGTGTAAAGAAAATATGCAACTATCCAGGGTTTCTGTATTAATTTCAAGAAACAAAAAAATCAAAATCTTATTTTGAGAGAGTAATTTTCTTTTGTCAATATACACTAAGTATTTTTACGGAAATTGTACATAAGGAATACTTGACATTAAAACTATTTTGCAGACATCAATTTCAACCTTCAGGTAACCAAAAAAATATTGAAGATATAATAACGCATTTAATTAAAATAGCTTATATACTGTTTGACAGTCTGTGAAGAAGAATTTCAATAATTTTCCCCCGACGCGCCGAAAGCAAACACTTCACGTCTGTCGAATTTCCGACCAAACACTTCGGTCCGTGAGAAATGTATCAGTAAGCTGCCACAATGCCCGACAGGCTGCTTCAATGAAATTATCGGTTTTCATATACGTTGAAACCTGGGCCGTGCGAGGCGCAGGCCGACCGTCGCCGCCGGGCATTCCACCTCGCCCACTCACCGCCCACCGACGCGTGATGAGCCGACGCCCCCCCCCCCGCCCGCGTGTCCACCCAACCGTTCGCCCGGCCGCTCGCCCACTCGGCCGCTTGTCTGCCCGCCCGCCCGCCCGCACGTCCGCTTACCCGTCTATCTTTCCACCAACCACCAATCCGCTCACTACCCGCTTGCTTTGCCTCTGCCCACCGCCCTCTGTAGGTCTTCTCACTCGACAATTCACCCAAGTAACCGCTCAGAATTTCTTATTCACCCAACCAACCATCCAACGAACCTTCGTGACTACTCGCCCAACCACCCACCGCATCCACAAAGGCCGTACAACTGACTGTACACAGCACGCCCAAACCGCCCATCTGACCTCATCCGACTGCCTCTCCCGTCCGGCTGATTTTCTCTCAGTCGCCCGCCCAAAGTTTGCCTAACCGCCTGCCATACTGCCCACCCACCCACACACCTGCCTGCTCCTCCTCACGGCTCTCCGAACCCTTTTCTCTTCTCGTCGGCTGGCGTACAATCACCATCCTTCTTTCATAACCGCCGCCGACTCTCCCCTTCTGGCTAGGTTTAACTCAGAGTCAGCATTGCCGCTGTTGCAGCGACTCTTTCTGATAGGGCCTAGGGTTCGAGTCACGACGGTGCCTAGTTTATGACAGGAGCAAAATAGCTGCGTCGCATTCAGCAAGTCTGGAGAAGAATTTTAGCGGCCGGCTTCTGTGATCGGTAGTTTCCCTTGGTATCTACGATCAATACCAGGCGAATGCCGGAATATTACTCTTACAAATGGGTCACAGACCACGCGCGATATTTCCTTACTCATAATAGGCCCCTTCTACTACTCTTACGCACACTCTTACACACAAATAAAAACACACATATACACACATGTCCAGAGACCAGTGGGGAGCTTTCCGGTCAGTAATAAAAGGTTCTATTGCTACTCAAGACGGTAGTTTAGCAGCCAGACTAGGCGCAAGTGCTAAATATGTAACAATATGTAACGAAAAAAAAAAATTGTGTTACAACAGCGACGATTCGCCAAGATTACAGTTTTGAGAACGGTAAGTAGACAAAAAGTATGTAATTACATAAACATCCGACCTCTACTAACGTGGTAATGGTGTAACGGTCAGCGTACCGGACTGTTGTACCCGAGTTTGCAGGTTCAAACCCGATCGAAGCCGTGGACTGTTAATGGTGAAACAATCCTTCGTACGCCTTCCTTCGGAGGGGAAGTAAAGCCGTCTGTCCCATGTTAGTAGGTTTACTGCATGTGAAAGATCCTCAAGCCTAATTGAAGCCTCTGAGCTACATTCAAATTGCCTGTTTCGTCGCCCAAGTAATAACTTCTTTCTCGCCTAGTAGGTGAAAGGAGCGAAACGAAATTTGCGTGGTCAGACGGAAGAGCAGGCCTCATACCCCACGTAAAATAAGGCATTCATTCAATCAATTGCCATAGAAGTTGTCTTGTCCGGCAACATCAGCCAATCAGTCGCCCACACGCCTGCTGGCTCCTCCTAACCAACATCCTCGCCATCGCTTCCTCTTCTCGCCCACTGCCCCTTGCGTGTGCTCACCCGCGCGTCCGCCGTTCTGGCCGCGAGCCGCCCCTTCCCTCCGGCCGCCCACGCGTCCGCCGCGCCGCGCCGGGCTGCTCAGTCGCGCGGACGGGCGCAGGCGGGCGGTGGGCGGGGCGGGACGGGCTAACGCGGCCGGCGGCCGAACGCGTGGACGAAATTCCGCCGGATAGTCTGCGGCAATAATATGGTAATGCGCGGAGACAACCGCGTCGCCGCTAGAGGCAGTCGAGGCTAGAGGGGGGCCTGGGGGGGCCTCCAGGGAGGGGGAGGGGGTATGTGTTGCGGTGCGGTGCTGCCGATGGGGGGTGGAGGCGGTGTATTGCTCGCGCTGCTGTAGGATATGGTGGAGGTGCAGGGTTCCGTTGAGAGGGGATGGCGTGGGAGTGAATTCGACGGACGAGATGGCGGTAGATGAGTGTTGAAAGAGTTGGTGTTGATATGTGAGGAACAATATTGAAGTAACAATTCTAATAATAATCGTTAAAAATAATATTAGAGTAGAAATAATAACTTTGCAATAAAACTATATTTTCAATTAGATATGCTTACATTCTGACCGAATTGTATTAAGATTTAATTGTTTTGTTTAATAGGCATACATTTGAATCAGTGTAATGCAGATAAGCTTTATTAAATAAGTTAAATTTTGACTTATTCTAATTATTTACTTGAATACAAAATTTCCGTCTTCTGAATTAAGGTAGAAAAATCGAAAGTAGCCAATAATGATACACGAGTTAAAAGTGATATTTCATTTTGCGACTAATGAGAATTGTGACCCAATGACGATATGCTGAGTACTTCTTTAAGTTATATAATTTTTTTTGTTTCAATCAAATCTGACCTTTACACTTTGAAATTAGAATTAGTCACCGTTATGTAATGTCAATGATTTGCACATTAATTGATTTACGTTTTGTTGCAGAATATTGCTTTCCCTTTCTTCTTCTTTCCATCACCTTCTTCTCTACATTCTTTTTTTATCTTGCAATTATTCTTAATAAATTTATGATTTTAATATTTTTTTAAAACTTGCAGCTTTTCTGAATTCTTCATACCACTTGTCAGTTCAACTGTAATTGGGATAGCAAATTCTGTACAGCTGCAATTGTCAACATCTTCATTGTATATAAAATAGAAAAATATCAAAATTCTTACAATACTTCGACTTCAAAGGTTTATATTGAAATTAAATAAAAGCAATTGGTTAAGAGAAAAATATCTTTAGCTAGCAAGTAGTAAAAGCACTAGTAAAATTTCAAATTTGTAGCACGTGTGCACTTGAATTAAAATAAAAGGAGTCAGTAAGTCTGTCTAAAAAATAGTGTGACACGTAAAAAAGTGTATCCATATTGCTTTTAGGGTTGCGTCACTTGGCCTATCGGCCTCGTATCACATTTCCTACTCGCAAAATAAAATGACACTTTTATAACACACTACAAATTACTATTTTATTTCAATATTTTTAAACAAATTTTTACATTTCTTTTTCTAATTTTTTGTTTTGATTTACTTGTTCCAGGTAAGCGAAGGCGTTCGAGGTTTATGGAGAAGGTGCTGGTGCGGCCAACTTCCCTTAATGGCAAGAGAAGCATTTCCTTTATCACTTCATCACTTGCACGGGCCGTAACTGCAGCTAAGTTGTTAAGAATACTTGTAATCGTCTTGCTATCGCATGGGATTGAAATCCTCGAAGAGAAACAGATAAATTACTGTGCCGCGTACCAAACATTTTTGTTCTTAACACTTGTGTCTCGGGAGAGAGAGTGTTGCTGCACTTTCCGCCCCTTGTCACGTGAGCGGTGAAAGCACATCCACGCTCCCCTGCCGAGCCAGAGGTAGCTGCTAGTCAAGATGAACGTTTAGCCAAGCCTCCAATGCAGTCGTGACAAGAGGACTGTCACAAAGGACCTGTCCATAAACGTAATATTCCCAGGCATTCAATTACAATTACAATTTCATAGTATCCTCGTCGTTGGTTCAATCTCAGAGAGTTGCCACAAGTATACACTACGTCATTAAAGTTGTTGTGTCTGAGTCTGTCGACGGTACCTCATTGCCCACCCCTCACCCTGAAAATTACAAAAGGGACTACATAGCTCTATGCAATAAATATTTTAGATCCGTAAGTATGATTAATTCCTTATTTCCCCCTTTTTTAAGCAAACAATTTTAGAAATTTATACACGACTTTCGAGGAAGTGGCTCTTTAACCCAATCTACCGTAAATAATTCTACTTTATATTGTATTTATTATTTTTTTAAGTTATAATTTCGTTTTATTTACTTCCTAATAAAATATATCCCAAGTAAATAAAACATTTTGTGGGAAACATCTGAAAATTGAAGTGCATTTGTTGTACGTAAAAGATTGTTTTCAATAGTAGAAATTCAATTCTTAAGTTTTGACAAAACCGAACAATTTTCCTTTCGACACGTAGGTACTACAAAGGTATCGATATTGTCTGCTTTTGGTACTGCTGTTGATACTGTTGTATCGCAACATCCCCAGTTCGCACGACTCCATCATTGGAGTGGTGAAAGCCCTCCCCACCGCCTCCGTCAGTGAGTGGCGCGCTGCCACTAAGTTTCATTTCCCCGGAGGCAACAAAGCGGCCAGTGGCGGGGGGTGGGGCCTCTTAAAGCGAGTTTGCTCTCTTTCGCTGCGCGTGGGCGGGGCGCGGCAGCAGCTGCGCGGGTGCGCAGGTGCGTCGGCGCCGCCGCCTCACGCGCGCGACCAGCGGCCGGCGCAGGGGGCGCCTTCCTTCGCATGAAGGGCGACGAGGGGGTTGCAGGAGGGGACGGATGTTGCGAGTTGGTTGATGGATTGATTAGTAGTTTCGGGTGCGACAACTGCTAAGGTCATTAAATGAAGTCGTAGGCTTCCGCGGCCAGAATCATGAAGATTATGTTCGCTGTCCGGGTGACGCCGCGTTGAGGGCAGAATTGCTGACGTTTCGATCATCTTTTTCGCGATCTTCTTCACCCCGGCGCAGACCAGCCCTGAAGAAGATCGCGAAAAAGATGACCAAAACGCCAGCAATTCTGCCCTCAACGCGGCGTCACCCGGACAGCCAAGATAATCTTTGCTAAGGTAATTGCTCCCGTAAGTGTAGTGCGTTGTTTTTCGCGGGAAGTGATGGTGCTCATGTTCCACTGGCTAGCGAGACCCGGCACCGACCTACGTCGGCTTGCAGGGATTTTTCACAACCAGGTATCCCCCACAGCGTGGCACCGCCCCATCCGGGAAAGCTCTAAGCTCCCGATCGATCTCCCGATATGTGTGGTAGTGTAGTGCATTTGACAGAGAGTGTGTGTAAGTAAGGGGAAGAAACAGGCAAAGAAGAGGAAGGAAAGATCGCGCGTGGTCCACGGCCCGTTTGTTAGGGTACTTCTCCCGCATTGCCGTGTTGTAAACCGGAGAAACCAGATAAAACTATCGATCAGAGCAGCCGGCCTCTGGAATATTCTTCTCCAAACAGCGGCCGAATTCGACCTAGCTTCGAGTCCTGACGGCGGCAGGATTTTCGACACTAGCTTTTCAGTTATGTCGAATTCAGACGCTGTCTGAAGGGTAACTCCAGCGGCCTGCTGCTCTAATCGGTAGTTTTCCGTGGTTTCTCCGATCAACACAGGCGAATGCCGGAGCAGTACCCCACCAAACGGGCCACGGACCGCGCGCGATATTTTTTAATTTTCCTTGTCCTATCCTCTCCCCTTACACACACACACACACACACACACACACACACACACACACACACACACACACACACACACTTACACTATAATGTACTACACTACCACATATTCTGGGAGACTGGTCGGGAGCTTACAGCTTGTCCCGGCTGGGGCGGTGTCCCGCTGGTAGGAGAGTCCTGGTTAGGGGAAACCCGCACTAGCCAACGGTAGGTCGGCGCCGGATCTCGTCATCCAGCGGGGGAAGATCACCGCCATCTCCCGAGGGCAAACATGTACTACACTTACGGGGTTAAAGACCACCTCGGTTGACGCGCTCGGAAACACGAAAAAATCAATCAATCATCAATCAATCGACCTAGCTGTCTAGGTAGTGATGAAAATCTTCCACCTTAGGGGCTAGAACCTCAGGACCTCCCGGTCAGTGGCACTACAGTGACATCAATTGATGCCCTTAGTCACCGTGGCCGGGGGTCTTGGTGGAGAGGATCAACCTTAATATACCAAATACCACATCGTTAATACGAATTCAAATAATCAAATATTTTTAAATCTCTCTATAACAAAGAATCTTAAACAACAACAGTACTAAATAATTAATACGATAATAGTATAATATTGTGATAAGCCAGGATCCTCGGGTTTAATTTGAATGGGTAAGCGGCATCAAGCGTTATTAATACAATGGGATTTATGCAGACTCGGGAATCAAAGAATATGCGTTGTTAGGGCAACCAATAAACCAAGTGGAGTATTCCATGCTTGTGATAGCGCTGTTCATTTGGGGAGACATGGCTCCGGAGACATTATATGTGAAAGGGCATTGAAATCGGTGATTTTGTAGATGAAAAGATGAAAAGAATCATTCTCTTGAAAGCTACCGAACTCCACACATTGAAAACAAGCGGTGCGGTGCGAATATTTTTTTCAGCATAGACTGGGTTATTAGTTAAATGACAGAGGTGGTTAACTTACGATTAGTTTTGATAGCTTGGCATTGTGCAGAGAAGAAGGCGAAGGAGTTATTTGCATTGAATTATAATTGTAATTTTTGTTATTGTATTTGAGGACTTGAATTGAAATAGACTCCGTGTTTCGAAGGGATTTATATTAGGATACCTACGTACATGGGAGGAATTTTCAATAAGTCAGCTGAAGATAGGCAGTCGCGCGTATGTGTCTCATCCGAAGCACAGCTAGGGCAAGTCTAGACCATGTATTAATTTAATGGAAATTATTAAATCCTATAAAGTACCAAATAGTTGAAAATATTCCGGAATAATTTTAAATTTATTCTAACGATAGTCAAAAACGCGATAGTAGGGATATCGAGGACACGCCACTGACAACATCGAGCCCAAATTCATCCGAGAAAGATATCTGTGAAGTAATCGCAGTAAGCTTACGAACTTTAAGGTCCCGTGCAACTTTGAATAAAGTTTGTACGGAGAACAAAGTTAATCATTTCATTAAAGAGCTCATTAGAATTTGTTAAAAATACCAGAATAAATGTTAATTTTTTATTTTTTGAGAAAAGAAAAAGCTGATAATTTATAGTAGTTGCCATTGATTCAATTATTGGTTTTAATCAATAGAACATACAGGAATCGTGATTCTGTATAGAATTACACGTCCTCATGCAACAGGTAAAAAGTATAATGTTGTACGTCAAAGCCCATGATTAAAATTGAAAGTGAATTTAATAAAATAATATTTTTTTATTGAGAGAATTTATGAGCATAGCAGCAGGGCAACGGAAGAAATAATAATATTGATAATAGCAAAGTAAGTAATTCCCTTCACAATATTTTGTAATTTTTTGTAAATAGTATAAAGATTTAGTAATATTAAATACCGTAAAGGGAGGGTATTTCTCAATACGCACAATAATATTCTTGATTTGAGCTAGGAATCTGTAACACGAGTATATTTGTTGAATTCTCAACCATCTTCGGTATAATCAATTTTCTCTTCTTGGCAACCACGCAGATATTATTGAAAAGCTTTGCAGCTACGCTGTTGTGGTAACATGATATGATATCACCGCAGGGGAATTTGCAACGGTGGCGTAAGACTGGGATGTTCTCTTATTATCTGTATTATTAATATCCGATGCGAGCAGAAACTGAAAGAAAAGTTTTAGCCTCCGGAAGTTTTGAGAGGTGACTGTGATGTCTTTAGATATCGCAGAACTCGGAGAAAATCCAGAAACAATGAAAAAATTACAATTTTCAGGAAAAAATGCAAACATTTCTTTGCGTAATTCTGTCTTTTCTCATACTGTGCGTACCAACTGAATTTTTATACTATGTTTTGGCGTATTTGTGAACACTACTTTCACATAATACCTAATTTATTGATGTGTTATATAAGAAAATTTTATTTGTTGCTTTTAGCAGTGTGCGTGCCACATTCTAGGAAACAATTTCGTATGGTTTTGGTTATTGCTATTCCATTTCCAATCTTGAAGACTATGAACCATTCGCGGAGAATGGAGGAAATTAAATATAATGATTTTCTACGTCACTAGAAATATATTGAACTCCGAGTAATTCGCACGGAACTACTCGTATTGATCACATAATAACATTAATAATAATAATAATAATAATAATAATAATAATAATAATAACAATAACAATAACAATAATAATATTCGACATGCATCAAAGGGAATATACGTTTTCAAGATACCTGACAGATTCAAAGGTATGTTTTACCCGTCCGGGCAATCACGAGAACACCGCGAATCCAAATGTCACGAGCAAATCGTCGGCAGCTGTCTTTTAGGTGTCTTTAGGTGGCTTAGTCTGTTTTTTTTCTCCCTTTCAAAATTCAAAATTTAAGTAGTATATGACTTAGTGTAGGGATCACAGAATTTTGAAAATGTGCTCACAATTCACTTTACCCCATAGCACGTCATACGCAGATTTTAACTGTTTTTTGACGTAAAATAAATAAATAAATAAATAAATAAATAAAAGACACATGTTCCTGGTTGACTGTATACGGGATCTCTGAGAGCGTAAACCTATGCCGGGTACAGTTCAGTTGAACTTCAATTAGCAAGTATCAGCGCGCCTTCAGGAAATGGCCCGATTGCATCCCGCAATCTGTTATTCCTCTCTCGCTTCCAAGTTAATCTCCTTTCCATTTTGGTCTCCCCAGAGAACATATCACGATTCAATCGTGACGGGTGTTGAGGGAGTGGAAATAGGAAACAAGGTAGATAAATTTCTATTCAAGGGTAAAGCATATAAATGTTCTCTTGCACCAGTCAAAGGAGAGCTATTGAGCACAGATGAACAGGGCAGAATATTTCGATACATGATAAGTGACCGGGATACGAAGATGATGGTAAATCAGGGTTACACGGTTTTGTTTCTGTACTCATTTCAAGTTCCGATTTCCGACTCTGGTACCACTTTAAAATGAAATGTTCGAAGCATCTCGGTGAGTTCTTCCTTTTGCCTCTCTGCAGAAACTCCAAGTGGGACGAAATAATTAGCCTATACATTTTTGGAGAAAGAGGCAAGAGGCTTAGGAAATGTTCACATTTGAAAACAATGGGGGGTAAAGTCCACTCAAAGAATGGAGAGACCAAGGTATGTGCTAAGGCTGGGGGCAAGGTTCTTGCAAAAGTATTTCTAAAACACGAGAGGGTGCAATAGCATCTTTATAAAATTACTTAAACAATCGATTTGCACCGCTCATATGCCAACGCGGATTTATTCTGCTTATTCTTATTGACTGCTTATTTTCATTGACAGGAATTTGTGAAATTTTCTGAAATAATTTTTATATATGCATAAACATGAGGTTAGTTTCTCTAAGTTTCTCCAAGCAAGTTGAAACAAACTTTTTGAAGCAACGCCAAAAACAACGTTAATTAAAGTACGGGATTTGAAGGCGAAATCCCTGATAGACCTTTGGTCAATTTTCAGTTAATGCTTTTATCCTTTCATTATTTATTCCTTAAAAATGGAGATATAAATTGGGAAAATGAATTGCAATTGACGTATTATATCAGTTACGTTACAATAAAAATCAATACTACAATTTGTGTCGTCAACTGAAGTTAATAAACCTAGAAATATTAATTACTGATTTCATATTATTTGGCGAACTCCGCACTATATAAAGGCTTCTATAATATTGGGAGTGAGCTACAGATGTTTTGGAAACTTCAAGGAATATTGCAGTATAAATGTTGTTAACGTTAAGGGAACCCTGGCACATGTGCAAAATGAAAACGTGTTATTTCCATGTTCGCAAGCAGGATTGAATATTTTAGTTATTTCCCTAAAATATATTGTTAATCCATTAAAGATACTCGATGTTTGTGAGACTATTGTTAATCGCATTACATATCGTATGTAGATTCAAATCAAGGCAAGATACAAACGATGTAATAAAGAATTTTACAAATTATTTTTAATATAAATCAAATGAATCATGCTCAAATTTCCTTACTACACTAATTATTTTAATTTACGACTTCTGTTATCAGTACTGTTTACAAAAATAATTTTTTCCATTGGTACTAATTGCTTAATTAATTTTCGATCTTTAATAATATATTTTGGCTAATGATTCCAATCTTTTGACGCACATGCGTGAAATATGTGCATTGTTTTCTGCAACCTACTTGCAATGTGAAACTTTTTTGCTAGTATCCGAATACAAAGCGAATGCTTACTTGCGAATCCCTCAGGTAGCAAAGAATAACGAAAATAATTTCTTCTGCTTCTGCTGGTGTTGTCAGAACGGTTCTGAAGTTCTTTAATTCTCTGTGCAGAATTGACGGAGAATAAGATCACTCGGTCAGGGTCGTATGGTCGTATGCTCGGAATGTTCCGGAAGAAGGAAAACATTCCACTTTAGAGGCAAATTTCAACGCTTTTATGGGAAAACTTTTTCCAGCGCATTGGGTTTTCGTTGAGATTTTATTCAGACTCGTCTCCGTAAGAACGTCTTCGATTTCGCAGAAGAGGCGGAGCTCTGTATTTTTCGGTACAGATTCCGACCTTCAGACGCACGTCAGAATAAACTGAATAAGAATGAAATCTTCCTGGGCTGATGTGCCAGACGAAGCTATAAAAAGAACGACTCTTCGTGCGCGTGGCTTGGAGAGGTCGGAAGGTGGGGCGAGGCGGTGGTGGGGGTGGGGGTGGGGGTGAGGCGGTGTAGGTGAATGGGGTTCCGGGCCCGCCGGCTCGCAGGCCCCGGGGTCAGGGCTTCTGGGTTGATCTTTGGAGCGGAAGTGACGTCATTCGCGAGTGTCATGAGCATTGTAGTTCATTATTCAAATGCCGTCCCCGCTCGGTGCGGGTTCTGGCAATGCAGATTCCGCTATCTTGGCTGTTACAAAGCTCGACTATTCAAATTCAAATTAGAAATCGAGTTCTCTCTCTCGACGGAGGCGGAGGTGGGGGTGCGGGCAGGGGAAGGGGGGCCACGAGGGAGGACGGCAGCCCGGGGACGGCCAGGGCCGCCGGGAACTAAGAGGACGGCGGAGTGTCTGGAGGGGGCAGCGATGGGTGCTGGAAGTCTGCAGAGAAGTGCAAATGGAATTGGAAGCAAATGGTTTGGGTGGTGGAGGTGGTGGTGGGGAAAGGAAGTTGGAACATTGGACAGTTGGAGGTGCGAGGAACTCTAGTCGGAACAGGATGCCTGCAGAGAAGAGATGACAAGGTAGGATTGTGGAGGCGATTCTGTACATGCTGGAAGAGTGCTTAGTACTCTTAAATTATAGACAGGTGCTCGAAACACACATGTCTTCGCACGTCTCCAAGAGAATAAGCGATAATTGTCGTTTCCACTAGAGACAATTAATTCTCCGCAAAAAGTGTTGAAAATATCTACATAGTAAACGGGAGTTGTGAAACTGGAGATTGGGAACTCATTGGAGTGAAAGGAAACATAACAAAACGTGATTGATGATGCCAACCATGGCGTTCGCAGGTGATTCATTGGTAGGGCGAAGGAAGTGGTATTTCGAGGGTTTCATGTTGCGCTGATGAAGGGACTAGGGCGGCGAGGCGTCCGGGGAGCTGAGCGCAAGGAGAGCAGAGGACGTGGAACGCGAGAGAAGCAAACGCTAGTGGGAGGTGCTGCTGCGGGCGGTCAAAGGCTCTTTTAGAGCCGCTCCGACCCACCGCACGCCAGCCACGCTGGCCTCTTGCTTGACAGGTCTGCCTGCGGCTGGGCTTTCTCTAGTCGGCTCTCCGTCCGTTCTCTCCCGCACCCACGGCTTTTCCACACTACCATATCCATTCCTGCGTCTCACCCCTCCTTTCTCTAACCTGCCGCGTCCCACGCAGATATTTCTCTCCTAACCCACGCGACTACCTTTTTCTCTCTTGGAACATTGCGCCTGGCTCTGTTCAACCTGGAACCTTTTTCCCCGCCCCGCCTCCTCAGTGCGTTCTGCATTTCCCTACTTTCTCTTGCGTTTTCCATCTCTCATTTCTCCATGACCCACCCCGCCACGCCCCTTCAGCCTTTCCACGCCCAGCGCGCCCATCCTCTCAACGTTCCACACAGACATCTCCCTTTTTGCCACGGTCGCTTTGCTCCATATTTAAACCGTTCTCCATCTCACCCCGTACATCCTAACATGGACTCTGCTTGTACGTCTTTCCCAGGTTGGTTGCGCTCGTTCCGAATACAGATTTTTCCCTGTCTGCTCTTGAACACTCAACTTTGTCTTTCTGATCTCCTTTGTCATCCTTTGTCTACCTCTAGTCTCCCTTCCTCCCTCTTCTCAGTTGCGTTGTATGCATTCCGTCCACATCACCCAGAGTGGGCCCCACTCTTCAGTCCAGTAAGGTCTCCCTCGCCATGTCCAATCTTTCTCCGCTTTCTCTCTCTCTCTCTCTCTCTCTCTCTCTCTCTCAGTTACACCATGTCCTCCTCCACAAACACTCCCCTAGTTATTATCCCTCCGTTCCCCACCTTCAGCCGAGGATGATATGCCCTTATTTTCCTCCCCCTTCCGTCCATCAGCTCTCCCTCATCGTACCCCTCCTGCCCTTCTCCAATTCGCCTGTCCATTCAACTCCTCACTTTCCATCCTGCCCTTACTTGCCACACTCTCACCCCCTCACTCCTCCCTGCCTCCTTGGCCCATTCTCCACTGCCACGCTCATCTCCGCTTCACCCAGCCCACACAGCTCCTGTCGTTTTCCACTTTGCCCGGCTACGTCCCAGCCTATTCCCGACCATCCTGTCTCTCAAAGCTTGTCCCTCGCGGCCTCCACACCCCCTCCCTCCTTCCTTGCCCCATCCTGCTCTGCCTTCTCCGCAACTCCGCGGCGCTCCATGGCCGTCCGCCCCGCCCGCCCCCGCGCTGCCCGGCCACGCCCCCTGCCAGCCACGAGCTGCGCTGCCGCTCGCGTCTCGCGTCGACGCATTCAGCCGACCAGGGTCTTTCCGGTTTCGCAGGCGGCTGCCCAAATGCCTCGGGTGCGTTGCAGGGCAGGCCTCGTTCGCAAACAGCCCAGCTGGGCGCTGGCCGATGAGTAGGAACACAACTTGCGGGTTCTGAAGAGCCTGCGTTTGGAAGTGATCCCATACCTTTATTGTGTGAATGAGATTGTCGAAGGCAGATTTATAAAATAATGGTATCATTATTTTCTTTTCTCTTCAACTAATGTTTGTCATTAGTGTTTACTATTTCTGATGAAATATATTTTTATAAAGTTTTGTAATAAAGTTAGAGTGTCTGTCTGTGATTTCAAAATAACTGTCTTTTTAAAAATCTAATGTTATTTACACGATGTAAAAATATTTGCATTGTTTTTCGTTTTTTCTCGGAATATCTGATTGGCTTTTTGTCCAGAGGTAATTGGCATAATTTCTTTATCAATTTCGATGCCATTTTCACTGAAAGATGGTGTTTTATCGGACATAACTAAGGTTACTTGTTCTTAGGTTACTTAGTCGTTATTTTATATTATACAAAGATAGTTTGCTTATTTCTCTGACGTCGGTAGATATCCCTAACTGCTTGCTTCGCTTCGTCCCTTTCCAACGCCCTCCCACTCCCCCCTAAGCTTTTCTCGTCACCCATCCCGCCTGCCCTCACCCACGCCGAGCCCTTCTGCCTCATCTTGTCCCACCAGACCGGGAGCTCAGTGCATCAACTGATGTTTCTGCAGTGCCTCTGACCGGGAGGTCCTAGGTTACACTCCCCACGGCGGCAGGATTTTCGACACAAGTTTGTCAGCTATGTCGATTACTTTCGCTGTCTGGGGGAGAATTCTAGCGGCCGGCTGCTCTGATCGATAGTTCTCCGTGGTTTCTCCGATCTACACCAGGTGAATGCCGGAACAGTACCTGAACAAACGGGCCACGGACCGCGCGCGATCTTTCCTTCCTCTTCCTTCCCTTTGCTCACCCTCCTACACACACACTTACACTAACATGAACTACACGACCACACATGCCGGAAGACCGTTCGGGGACTTAGAACTTGTCCTGGCTGAGGCGATGCCCCGCTGGTGGGAGGTACCTGGTTGGAGAAATTTCCGGTAGACGGTAGGTAGATCTCGCTATCTGATGGCGGAAGATCACTGACACCTCCCGATGAAAAACACGCACTACAGTTATGGGAATAAATGGCCTCGTTAGTTGACGCGCCTGGAATCAGTAATCAATCAATGAATCGTCGCACCAGAACCCTCCCCACTTTATGCGGCAACTGCGCGCACCCCAACCGCTGAGACCCGTTCCCTCCCACCCACTCCCTGTCGACCGACGCCGCCTCGCCGCCGCTTGTTCCGCCGGGCGTCGAGTGCAAGCTTTTGTGGCGGTGCGCTGCAGCCACGCCTGCTTCCGTCGCGAGTGAGGAGGCGAGGAGGGTGGGAGGGGAGGGTCCGGTGCCGGGAGGTGGTGGGAGGTGGTAGGAGGTGATGGGGCGGGAGTAGAGGAATAGCGAGAAGCGGTAATAACCACGGCCGTGGCGGCAGTCATCGGGGATAGCGGCCCGAGAGGCAGCGTGGTCCACGGGGGAGATAGCGGCGGGGGAAGCGGCAATGGAGATGGAAGAAGTGTGGCAGGAGCCAGAGAGGGGTGTTCGGGAGGCAGTGAAGTCATTGGGAATGGCGAGGAGGGAAGGGAGGCAACGGTGGCGCATGAGGGGAAGGCGGCGGGTTCGCACTGCGCGAGGTGGTGGCAGAAACATTGAGGTGACAACGAACTGCTGCGTTGGCTGGACGCGTCGACGGTGATGATGAGAGCGGTATCAGTGGGAGAGGCAATAGAATGTGTGGGGAGATTAGCGACACAGGCGTGGGTAGTGGGGGATCCGCGGCACAGGCAGAGGACGGCGAAGTCCGGGACGGTGTCGATGGTTGCTGTGGCGCGGGCGGCGAGCTGAGGGGTGGACATGGAGCGGTGACGTTGGCGTCGGAGTTCGCGAGCGCGGGCGAGTGCCCATAGGACAGGAGCTGGCGAGCGCCGGGGCCCTTGTATTCAAGGGGCAACGCTCTCGGGTTATTAAAGGGTTTTATTGGCGACTCCTGCCGTCGTTATGTCGGAGTGAAAAATGGATGCCGCGCGCGTCGCCCTTCGTCTGCCGATAGCCCCCTCCCCTCCCACGCCCCTCCCGCGGGCGTTTCAATGGATTGGTAAAGCATACGGTAGAGGAGCTGGGGTCTTGTCCGTTTGAATGCGAGTGGACGTATTTTATCATTTATTCGACCCACGTGTAGAGGCATTGTTCGTTTAAAAGAAACATGGGAAAATGTGTAGGAGATATCGACTGTGACTCGAGGAATAATATCTCAAAATGTCTCTCTCGAGCATAAATGTGGCAGGTTCCTCCTGGTGGGAATGTTATAGCATTGTATTGAATGTGGAGATTGCTTCAAAACGGTGTAAGGCTTCTAATCCATAGCGAAAATGCTCAGTAAAGTCAATCAATCATATATATTTCACATCAATCATATCGATCCTAGCCTGTTTATTTCTCTTCATCTCATTTTCCCTGCACTATTGAATTATTTTAACCATACGAGTCCTGACAAGTCAGTCATTTCACAAGAGACTGTGTTGACTCCCTTGCCTAAATGATAATATGCTCGCCTAAACAAATAAAGGAATGTTGTGAGTTTTCGACGGTTTGTTATTCATGTGTAATAGTGAATAGCTTTTCTTTACTTTACGGGTAAAATCAATCACGTTTTCTTATTAGCATATATCTTATTGTGTTTTGATCCAATTGTGTTTTTAGTAGGCCACTTTAGTAGGCTGCTACGTGAGTTACAAAACGTAAAGTACTGAGTCTAGCACCATTCTATTATTTCCCCCCTTTTTCGGATGCTTAATTGTATCCATTATTCAAAAGAAGTTTATCAGAATAGAAAAGACCCAAATGTGCCGCACATCTGCCCTCTATTCCACACCCCTGGCTCTCACCACGTGCGTCACAACCCAAGTGGACCCTTTTTCAGTGCCAAGGCGGCGGGTGCAGCGTTTGTGTCAAATCGTGGCGGACCTGCTTTCCCGCCACCATCCCCCCCTCGTACTACCCACACTCACACCCTCTTGTTCACACCACTCACTCGCCCTCGCATAACTTCCACCCCTTGATGCTCTGCAACCCTGGAGACCACCCACCCTGCCAAGACAGCTTTCGCCACGACCTCTCTCAATTGATTGATTGATTTTTTCGTGTTTCCGGGCGCGTCAACTGCTTCGGTCATTAGTCCCGTTAGTGTAGTGCATGTTTTTTCTCGGGAGATGGCGGTGATCTTCCCCGCTGGATGGCGAGATCCGGCACCGACCTACCGTCGGCTAGTGGGGTTTTCGCCTCACCAGGACTCTCCCACCAACGGGGCACCGCCCCAGCCGGGACACGCTCTAACCTCCCGACCGGTCTCCCTGAATATGTGGCAGTGTAGTGAATGTTAGTGTAAGTGTGTGTGTAAGGGGAGAGGATAGGACAGGACAAGGAAGAGGAAGGAAAGATCGCGCGCGGCCCATGGCCCGTTTGTTAGGGCACTGCTCCGGCATTCGCCTGGTGTTGATCGGAGAAACCACGGAAAACTACCGATCAGAGCAGCCGGCCGCTGGAATTCGCCTCCATACAGCGACTGAATTCGACCTAGCTGAAAAGCTAGTGTCGAAAATCCTGCCGCCATGGGGAGTGGGAACCTAGGACCTCCTGGTTAGAAGCGCTGCAGTAACATCAGTTGATGCACTGAGCTACCGCTACCGGTACCTCTCTCAATGATGCTGCTCGATGCGCCCCTCCCCGCCACGCCACCCTTCGCCACACTCCACTCCGCCACGCCCCTCTCCGCCACGCCCCTCTCCGCCACGCCCCTCTCCGCCACGCCCCTCTCCGCCACGCCCCTCTCCGCCACGTTCCTCTACGCCACGCCCCCCCGCGCCTCTCTTCCCCGGCCTCTCCTCGCCACGCTTGCCCCCCTTGCCACGCCTCCCCTCTTCACGTCTCTCCTCGCCACGGCTTTCGTCCCCATGCCTTTCCTCGACACACCCCTTTCTGTCACACCTTTCGCCACGACCCTCCTCGCCACGCATCTCGTCCCCTCGCCTCTAATCGCTATGCCTCTCCTCCGCGCCCCGCCTTTCCTCACCACGTCCTTCTCCGCCATGCCTCTCGCCACGCCTCTCCTCGCCACGCCTCTCTTCGCCACGCCTTCATCCTCTCGCCACCCCTCGCCACACGCCTCTCTGTCATGCCTTTCGCCACGATCCTCCTCGCCACGCATCTCGTCCCCTCGCCCCTCCCCGCCTCGCCTCTCGCCACACCCCTCCACGCCACATTTCTCTCCGCCACGTTTCTCGCCACGCCCCTCACAACTATGTCCTTCCTACCCCGCTCAACCCCACACTTTCCACCGCCCTGCCCCGCCCCTCTCGCCTTGAGCACGCGGGGCACGTCCGCGCAGAAAGAATGCTCCTCGGGAAACACATGATCGGGCCGCGCTGAGAAATTGGGTCTTTCCAGATCGCACCCCTGCGCGACGCCCGCCCGGCAGTGGCCGAGCGAGAGGAGGTGTGGAGGATGGGAGGTGAACGGACGGGGCGCACGGGAGGAAGGTCACGGGAGGATAAATGTGGCTGTGGACGTTCAGAAGGCGGGGAGCAGGGCTGCGCAAACGGAGAGCGTTAGTGCAGGGGGGGGGACGATGGAATCATAGGGACTGAGATCGACGTTGAGAAATGTTAGGGTAGGTGGGGGCGAAAGGACGACCCTGATGACCGGAAATCTTTCGGAGAAGGCCCTTTTCTGTAAAACCCATGTTACTCCCTTTTTGCTACGTTTTTCGTGCAATGTAATGAACTTTTAAAAAATATAAAGAATTTCAAACCTCGTCAGCCTATCAACTACCTCCGCGTCTCTGTACGTTTATTTAGAAAACGTATTCTAAAAAAAGTTTAGAAAAGTCGTATGTCTAATTTTTATTAAATAACTGGTAACATTTGAAATTTCATACTGCCCAGTGATGTTCAAATAGAAATGGCGATATTATGTTAGCCGGGTCAGGGGCTGAGGCGGCAGTAAACTGAACACGCCTGGCAACTGGGGAAAAAATGGTCGAAAGATGGCCGAATCGTCAGCTCCATCGACCATGACGCGGCTAATCCCGGACGGTCAAGAATTCAATGACTCCGGCTGCGGAAGCCTACGACTTTATAAAGAAATGGTTGGCGGAATGAAGAGCAGTCGTTCGTATGGCGACTATCGAGACACGTTACAGATTTGCAGTGGACCGACAAACGAGATGGCAAGGGAAATGGGAGGACGTAGAATGTAGGCGGCGAGGAAACGGCTAGCAGGGGAACTGGAAGTACGTAGTCCAGGAGGAAACGACAGGTCTGGTGGGGGCACTTCCACTGGCTGCGACCTCACAGCGGTTCACCTACAAGCCGCGCAGTCGGCAACCTGAGGACCCATCCTCATTGCTCAATTGCCTGCATCGTGTAGGCGTGGTCGGGTTTGAGAATGGATGAAGGTGAATGTGGATGGAGGAACCTGGAAGATCGGGCGAGGGGAAGGCTGGGAGAGAGAGGTAAGAATGGAAGGGCTCGCTGAAACCCGTGTGGAAGAGGCGGTGGGATGAACCGACCCCGAGGGAGTTCGGACCGACAGAGAACGTGAGAAGGGGGTTGGGGTCGAAATCCTCCAAGAGGAAAGGCCAAACGGGGCCGATCGGAGAAAGCTGGCGGCTGTTACGAAGTTAAGCGAGGTGACGCCTGCGCGAGGTGGGTGGAAGAGGACGGCACGGCAAAGAAATGAAGTTGCTTTCGAAGTGTAAAACAGACCAGAGGTATTCTTTCAAATGTACGAATGAAAATAAATCTGACACCTGATGTTTGGATTCCAGAATATTTGGATGTAGAAAGGCTGGGTCATAGTGATTTATATCTGCTTACCTGAACCATAAATATTGTCGTAGAACATTCATGATTAAAATGCAGTAAATTTGTCTTGTGTTAGTTTCTATTCAAATACTTTGTGAATAAGAATTTAGAGCCAACTTTCTGTCGGAAACAGACCTTATATTAACTCATCGTATATATTTGGTGTTTGCATGGCAACATACAGCTGTTGGAATATTTGTAACAGCAGGGGTTACTTTGTGACAAATCGATTGATTGATTGTTAGTGATTTCGGGCGCGTCAACTATGGTCATTAGTCCCGTACGTGTAGTGCGTGTTTTGCTAGGGAGGTGGCGGTGGTCTTCGGATGGGTTTTGAGCTGAGTGAGAACCTCGTGCGAACGCGCAAAACGTGCGCCCAGAGCGGTGCGGAGACGAGCTATGCTCGTAGGGCAACCCATGTGTTGGGACGTCGCTATGGAACATATTTTTCACGGGTGACTGTGGTCACGGGGCTCTACGGTGTGTGCGTAAGCTCGCTGTGGAGTGGCGAGGGCCATGAGTCAGGCAAATATTGCATCATTTAAGGATCGTTCCTACGATCAGGAGATAGAGTCTATCAGAGCTGTAAATAACTGTTCACACTATTTATTTGTAAATACTTATTAATAAATCTGTAAATATCTAAAGCTCGTGTCTGTGATTGCTGGTGTGTTCCCACGATTTCACACTAGACTCACCCAGAGGCTCTTCGTTCGTCCCCGCTTTCTGGGGGAGTTGCCTGCCCGAAAACGAGCGCCGACCAACAGAACGACCCATTTGAATGTTCCACACGTATATAACAGTAAAGCAGTCAGGTAGGGACGAGAAAGGGCTAAAATAAGGGCTGAGTCAACAATTGTGAATAAATTAAATTTATTCTTAGAAAGCTTGAAGAAGAGACGGGGATTGACAGTAGGGTTCGCCTTGAGCTGAGAAAGTGGTTAGAGAAATAGAGCAAAGATTGTGAAAGGGCAGAGAAAGGGATAAGAAAAGTGAATGAAAAGGAGGAGTTATGCAACTCAAATGTCGGAGAATTGCTTGTAAAAGGTGAAAAAGGCAGAGGAATTTTTTTGGAAGAAAAAGAGAAAGGCTGAAAATGAGTTCAATAATGGACCAGAGTGGATTTGTAAGAGTAGAATTGAGGAAAAGCTCAGAAAGTCTATGGAAAATATGGACATGATAGTTGAGGAAAAGCTGTAGAAGGGCAGGGAAACCCTGGCAAAGAGCTCATGATTGGTTAATAAATGACAAAGAAAGGTCCGAGGAAGCGATGAAGAAAACTAAGGAGGGGCTGATAAAATGTGGGAAGTCATGAAATAAGCTGAGAAAACGATGCAGAAGGTCTCGGAAAGGGCTCAAGAAGAGGTGCAGAGGGGCTGGAAAAGATCTCATAAAATGTTGTGGAAGGGCATCCAAACGGCTAAGTAGGAGATAGGAAAAGTCTGAAAATTCTCTGCGAGAGAATGAAGGCAGCGAAAGGACTGAGGAAACGTTGTGTAAGGACAAAAAACTTTCTACAAAGTGGCAAAGAAAAGCTAAGAAAGTTCTGAAAATGTGGAAGAGCAGAGCATAATATAAGAAAATGGTTCAGAAAGTCTAAAAAATGCTGGTAAAATGCTGAAGGAAGTCTGAGGAAGGGGAAAAGAGTCTGAGAAAGAGCTGAGGAAAGGTTGGAAAGGGATAGTGTTAAGTCTGAAGAGAAGACGGGGAATGGCTGAGGAAAGGCAGAGAAGGGAACGCGTATGGGCAGCGAAAGTGCTGAGGAAAAGGCGTGGAAGGGCAGAGAAAGGGGTAAAGGCGAGTTAAGAAAGGACTGAGGAAGGGGTTCAAGAAAGCTGAAAAAGAGCTGAAGAAGTTGTGGAAGTGTAGCGTCAACTCTGAATAGGAGACGGGAAAAGGCAGAGAAGGGATCGTGAAAGGGCAGCGAAATGGCTGAGGAAAGGGCTGCGGGAGGGCAGAGAAAGGGGTAAAGACGAGTTAAGAAAGGATTGAGGAAGGGGTACAAGAAAGCTGAAAAAGAACCGAGGAAAAGGTATGGAGGGGTATTGACAAGTCTGAATAGGAGTCGGTGAAAGGCAGAGCGGGGATCGTGCAGGGCACCGAAAGGGCTGAGGAAAGGTCGTGGATGGGCAGAGAATGGGGTAAAGAAGATTTAAGAAAGGACTGAGAAAGAGGTACAAGTAAGCTGAAAAAGAGCTGAGGAAGTTGTGGAGGGGTAGCGACAAGTCTAAACAGGAGACGGTGAAAGGCAGAGAAGTGATCGTGCAAGGGCAGCGAAAGGGCTGAGGAAAGGGCTGCGGGAGGGCAGAGAAAGGGGTAAAGAAGAGTTAAGAAAGGACTGAGGAAGGGGTACAAGAAAGCTTAAAAAAGAGCCGAGAAAAAGGTGTGGAGGGGTAGCGTCAAGTCTGAATAAGAGACGGTGAAAGGCAGGGATAGGATCGTGCAAGGGCTGCGAAAGGGCTGCGGGAGGGCAGAGAAAGGGCTGCGGAAGGGCGAGCGCAAGAAGCGGCTATCGAGCGTGGCGTCGCGGCGGCGCCGGCAGCGGGGGCGGGGGCGTGGGCGTGGGCGAGCGCGTGCGGGAGGGGGCGGGGTCGGAGGAGAGATCGCGGCACGGCGCGCCTTGGGCGCCGATCGGGCGTGCGATTGGCCCAGCTCAGCGGAAAAGGCGCAGCGCGCCCCACGGAGGTTGGAGGGGCGGGGACGCGCGGAGAGCTAGCTCCGCTGGGGATTGGGGCCGTGAACGGACCGCGAAAAACTCCACAAGGGTTTCATGGCCCTAATTTGTCTGGTGTAACGTTTGGCCGACAGCGCTACGACGACTTCATTCCCTACCGCCTGGCTGGGTATTCACCTTCCCAATGTTTCGAGAATGAAATTTTGCACTACGTTCCATTCGTGGCTCTTTAAATTATTCATCTCATACGAATTACAGAAAATCCATCTTATAATCCACTATATTTTCATCTTTCGATTAAATAAAGACTTCAAGCTCTAGAATCAACAATCGAAGTAGTATCTGTCACATTTCGTGGTAATCAAACATTCACGGAATACTCCAGCATCGACAAAACGTTTGTCTCTTGTTGCTGGGCATATCGAGAGATGCTCTCGACTAATAAAAACATAGTGATAAAAAATAAAAAACAATTATTGTAATAGTATATATTTGACCTGCAATTGTTATTTGTACGCTGCATGTTACAAAAGCATGAATGTTTCCATCAGATGAGCACGCACCAGTGTTGCCAGTTCATATCTATACTTGATACATTTTTAAAAAAAGGCGATGTTTGATTGCGCAAAAAATTGTGAGATGTGTACTGCAATATTCATGATTAAAATTGATAAATAACATCGACTGTCTTCATTTTCTTAAGACATATGTCTTTAGTTGATTCATAAAAATATATTAGTGTTCTAAAAATGGAAAGCAAAAAGAGTGCATGTGGTTGCGTCAAGGAGTCCATGACCGATTTTTAGTGAATGTGACGAGGGGAAAAAGATTCGACAAGATTAATGTATTGGAGTGGATAGGAGAATGCTTTCGATCGCACAAGCGTGTGTCGAATTTTCTACCTCTGACAAACTTCCGATCCGTTGTGTAGGAAGTCAAACTTTCAGATAAATCAGCGTATTAGATACACTTGCCCAGTAAGAGATACGAAGTAGTCAAAGGAAGCGCAAACGATTACGAAACGTCGCACAAGAAACTGAAAGATAATGAACTGAGAGATAATGGAATAATCAATAAGCGTAGTCCTTACGATCGCATCAGGAATAATGGTAATCAATAAGTCCTAAATATCACTTCTATATATATATATATATATATATATATATATATATATATATATATATATATATATATATATATACGGATATCGCCGGTACTATGAAATAAGAAAGATGTCACTAATTAAGAACACTATATTGCTCTTCTACACAGTCATCTCTACTGTCCAAGCGGGAATATCTTGTTCACAGGAAAAACACGAATGTTATTCTAGAGTACCACAACCACTTAAAATCTGTGCAAAATTTGTATTATATGTGGTATTTATTTTATTTTCAAACGTTTTACATGAATTCACTAATATTCTGGTAGGATTATTTTTAACTGTCACTAACGTACTTATCCGACAGTGCTACAATGATCCACGAATATGTAAATAAAGTGTAGGACCACGATAGATTTTGAAGAATTAGAATTTTTTCATCCGAAATCGCACATCTTCTGAAATGATATATTAGTAAAATGAATAGTGTCGCAGAATAATGTTGCTATGTCATCTCTCGGTTAACCCTCGTTCTCGTAGACACGTGCGAGATGTGATCAGCAGGAATTCGCCAAACGGCAGAATAACGAGCGGCGAGCAATTCCGAGGACGCGAGTAGAGGCGAGATGGCTCGCTAAACGTTACTCCAACGCAGACGATGCGGTCTCTGCGGACGACCCGAATTTTGCATTCGCGTCTGCCGGCGCCCTGCACGGCCCCATCACCAATGTGGCTCTTTCAGAGGGTCTCCACTGCTCTCACCGCACCCTATCACCATCCCGCCACTGCCCCGCCGTCTCTCCATCACCATCCCGTCACCACCCACTCTCCGTTATCTCCATCCCGTTCTGAGCGGTAGCTCAGTGCATCAACTGATGTCACTGCAGCGCCTTTGACCGGGAGGTCCTAGGTTACACTTCCCACGGTGGCAGGATTTTCGACACTAGCTTTTCAGCTAGGTCGAATTCAGTCGCTGTCTGGAGAATTCTAGTGCCCGGCTGCTCTGATCGGTAGTTTTCCGTGGTTTCTCCGATCAACGCCAGGCGAATGCTGGAGCAGTACCCTACCAAACGGGCCACGGACCGCGCGCGATCTGTCCTTCCTCTTCCTTGTCCTATCCTCTCCCCTTACACACACACTTACACTAATATTTACTACACTGCCACATATTCAGGGAGACCGGTCGGGAGGTTAGAGCTTGTCCCGGCTGGGGCGGTGCCCCGCTGGTGGGAGAGTCCTGGTTAGGGGGAAACCCCATTAGCCGACGGTAGGTCGGTGTCGGATCACGCCATCCAGCGGGGTGCATAGATCACCGCCATCTCCCAAGAGAAAAAAATGCACTACACTAACGGGACTAATGACCAAAGCAGTTGACGTGCCCGGAAACACGAAAAAAATTAATCAATCAATCAATCCATCCCGTTCTGTTCCAACCATCATTCTTGCAGCCTCCTCCAACAACTTCGCCGACTGCGCCTCCACTGTCACTCTCGCCGGATCCATCCCGTCCGTCTACACCCCCTTCTCCCCACCCCCACCCTCATCTCTCTACGCCTCGCAATTTTCACCCCATGGCGCCCCCGCCGTCCCGCCACCATCCCCATTTCGCTGCTCCACCACCGTCACAGGCCCCGCCACCCCACTCCCCAGCGCCCCGTCCCCGCACCACTACCCCGCCACCCGTCCGGGCGCTTCGGGGTTGATTGAAACGGGCCGAGGGGGACCGTGGCGGCGGGGGGCGGCGGCGCGGAGCGGCGGGGCGTGTCGACTCCGCGGGGCCCTCGCAGTGTAATTGGGCCGCGTGGACCGCGTCGCCACAGCTTGGACGCTCCACCGCAGCCACGCCAGCCGTGGCCCTGCCCGCGCCCCGCCACTGCCGCCAACACAACCACCGCTGCCCTCGCTCCAGTTGGATAAAAAACCGTGCCGTCTAACTGACCAGATTGTTGCCTTCGCACGCGGCCGTAATCTTCATTGGAAATCCAGATTTTTGACTACAATGACTAGTGAAGAACGCCAATGATAATTCACTGTTACTCAGGGCTTAGTCTCGCAGCTCATTTCTCGAAGAGATATCTCATTACATTATCTAGTATGTAGTAATGTATCTAGTAATGTAGTATCAGTGAACATTATTTCATTATTATACCGAACGGCTCAATTTTAGTAAAGGAAAAAAGTCCAAGTGTTTACACCAGAGGTTCTCAAACGTGTTTACCTGGAAACCTCTTAGCCAATTTTTCTATTTTTCTTAGATCCCTTCCTAGGGTCGCTCCAAAACGCCCTCAGGGGTTCGCAGGGCCCACATACACCGCAGAGTTCATACAGACCACTTTCGGTACCACTTGTTTTGGCAACGCCCCCGAACTTCTACACAAATCAATAAAATTTCGTAATATGTAAAACACTAAGGGATTTCTTTTAGAAAGAAATTCCAGCTTTCTATACAATTAAATTCCATATTTTTTATTTAAATGAAAAGTAGTGTTTCCCAGACGCTTACTAACATTAACATACTTTGTAGCATAAACCCTAAATTTTAATAAAATCGTAAAATGAATCAAATTAACTCGTTTGTGTCGTTAACTTGTTCATTTGTGTCGTTTAGTTGTATCAGGAATTTCAATTTCTTACCTTCTTCAGGTGGTAGGTCTAGCGCCAGCAAGTGTGTGTGAGTGGGAGATTAGAGTAAGTGATTCAAGGAGAGTGATTTTTAAAAATGATATCTCTTTAGTGTATGTGTAGTGCTTTCTGTTGTGATTTTTTCACAGTTCATTTTGAACAATGTGATAACACTGCTGCTCTTACATCGTTGGTGTGTTTATTATTATTATTATTATTATTATTATTATTATTATTATTATTATTATTATTATTACCATCATTATTAAGATTATTGTTATTATTGCTTACGTACGTCTTTCATATTAAGCGTTTTGATCTTGTTGATAAAAAATATGTATCTATCCAAAGGAACGAGCGAGACAAAACAATATTTTCTTTAGAGAAACAACGTCACCAAGGTCACTGACATGATACCGGCAAGTCGAAAATGACTAGTGAAGGACGATAATCTCACGCGGAAGAGAGAATTCAAGTTGGCAGACATGCAAACGAGTTCGGACGTCGTCAGTGGGTTTGGCGTAGGACACTGATCAAAGGCGGAGGAATTCGGTTGGCGTGCTCGGAGAAATGAAACAGGACTGAGAATTGGCGGCCGTGAAGACCTGACGAGAAGACAAACGAACCGAAAATCCAGTATTTCTGTAGACAGAGTAACACGTAACGCTTTGGAATGTACGCGACACGTGCATTTGAAATGTATGTAACACCTGAATGTGTCGTGACTCACAAATTTTACATGTTCATTTAGTATTCGTTTTAAGTCGGAGTACATTTGCTTAGCAAGAAAAATGTTATTTTCATGCCACCTATTCGACTCACTTGAATGCACATTTCCAAGTCGACAGTGAGGCCCCGGCCTTCAGTTTCTTCCGCTATTGAGGAAAAACATAATTAAGTTCAAACAACCCAAAAGTTCCAAAGAATTTTACACAAAAATACAGATGCTGCCAACCTTCTTTCACTTGCCTTGCGTGACAACTATTTAGTAAAATATTTCTACTGAATCAAATACGCATTGTCAACACGTATGTACTATTTATCCATATGCTTGAGCTATTCGTCAAAAATATTACTCGGACATGCGGGGTCAGTTGGCACGTGAGATCGCTGAAGCGGAAGCGGTGAAATCGCCGGGGTGGCAGACGGCGAACACGTGCGATCTGTTATGGACCTGAGAAAGATCGAAGAAAGAACAACGGGGAATATGTATCTACCCACAGGAGAGCTGAAACGAAAAGGATGGAGGATATATTAATTCATTGACGAACGCGATTGATTCCGGACGCGTCAACTAATGTTATTAGTCCCGTAAGTGTAGTGCATGTGTTTCATCGGGAGGTAGGGGAGATCTTCCTCCACTGAATAGCGAGATCTGGCGCCGACCAACCGTCCACTTACGTGGTTTTCCCCAATCAGGTATCTCTCACCAGCGGGGCGCTGCCTCAGCTGGGAAAAGTTCTAAGTCCACTTTCCCGGCATGTGTGGTAGTGTAGTGCATGATATTGTAAGTATGTGTGTGTGTAAGGGGTGAGAATAGAACAGGGAAGATGAAGGAAAGATCGCGCGCGGTCCGTTTGTTAGGATACTGTTCCGACATTTGCCTGGTGTTGATCGGAGAAACCACAGAAAACTACCGATTAGAGCAGCCGGCCGCTAGAATTCTCCTCCAGACAGCGACTGAATTCGACCTAGCTGAAAAGCTAGTGTCGAAAATCCTGCCGCCGTCGGGACTCGAACCTAGGACCTCCCAGTCGCAGACATTGCAGTGACATCAGTTGATGCACTGAGCCACCGCTCCTGGTAAGGGGGGCGGAGAGGCGTGGGCCAAAGTCATGGCAGAGGTGGATCGAGTGCAGGTAGAAGCGGTGGAGGCGAGAGGGGATGGGAGAAGCGGCAGGTGCAGAGACGAAGGTAGGGAGCGGCGGAAGCAGAAATAGAAGAGGAGTGACAAGGCCAGGGAAAAGATGGGGTCCAGAAGCTCAAGAAGGTATCTCATCAATCGGACGACAAACAGGCGGTTAGAATTTATAACAGTTTCACTTAGGCCTGAGGATCTTTTACATGGAGTGAATGTAAATGGGGCAGCCGTCTGTACTTCCCTCCGAAGGAAAGTGTACACAGTAGGGTAGCGTGATCATTTTTCCTGGGTAGGTTCCAAAGCAGATAATTGTATTATATAACACTCCCCAACTGCATACGTGCGATCTGTGACCCGTTTGTTACGATACTGCTCCGGCATTTGCCTGGTGTTGATCGGAGAAACCACGGAATCCCCGATCCCTGGAATCCACGGACTTACCGATCAGAGCAGCCGGCTGTTAGAATTCTTCATCAGACAGCCACTGAATTCGACCTAGCTGAAAAGCTAGTGTCGAATGTTCTGCCGCCGTAGGGACTTGAAACAAGGACTTCCCAATCGGAGGCACTGCAGTAACATCAGCACTGAGTCACAGCTCCCGGTGAGAGTATTTTAACCTAAAGAAAACATTGTTTTGAACGTGACGTTTGAATATCCACTAAGCACAGGCCAATGAGTATGGAGGGAAAAGAAAATGCAAGCTGGCAGGCCAGAAGGCGGAGCAGCGGGAGTGGGGCGCCGGTAGAGGGCGGAGCGGTGAAGGGTCGGCGAAGCTGTCTCTGACGGTGGCGGGTCGAGGACGGGCGGATGGCAACTGGGTGCGGCCTGTGGAACTGATGGGAACTTTGCTTTTACGTCGCTGTTAAATGGCTCGGTGGGCCTGTCACCCTCTGTACATTGCTCGCTGCCCGTCGCATGTCCCGCCTACCTCGTTCGCCCCGCCCACCCCGCCCCGCACACCACACTCCACTTCACACCGCCCCTGCCCAACCTGCCCGCTTTGCCTGCCTCCCCCACGCCACGCCCAACTCCATCCCGATCCGCTTCGCCAAACCCCAACCCATTCCTTTGCATCCCTTCCCATCCCATACCATCCCACTCCATCCCACTATACCCCACCCCAACCCACCCCATCGCACCCCATCCCACCCCATCCTACCTTATCCCACCCCACCCCATCCCACCCCATCCCACCGCGACCCACCCCCACCCCATCCCACCCCATCCCACCCGACCCACCCTATCCCACCCATCCCAGTCCATCCTACCCCATCCCACCCCGACCCACTTCATCCCACCCCGACCCACTTCACCCCACCTCCTCCCACTCCACCCCATCCCATTTCTCCACCCCTCCCACACCTCCTCATACCACCCCATTCCACCCCGACCCACCCTATCACACCCCGCCCCACCACACCCCACCCCATCCCATCCCACCCCACCCTTCCTACTTCCTTGCCCTTCTCCACCCCACCGCATGCCGCTCGCCTACCGTCACATCCTAAAACCGCGCCTGCCTTTCGTCTTACCCGTCTTCATCCGTTCCCGACCCGTCTCCCTTTCTGTACCGCCCCCTCGCGACCCGCCTGCCCCCCACCCCGTCCCACCCTTTACCCGTCGCTCGCTGCCGGCTGCCCACCGCCTGCTCTTGCCGGTCTCCAAACTGCGGGCGATACGGCTCGCGAAATTAATTGCGTTTCGCTCTGTGGCAGTTTCCCTCCCGTCGGCGGCGCCGGAGCTTTCGCTGCCCTTTTCTTCCGACTTGGCGTCGCCAGCGCAGGTGTCGCGCGCGCGCCGCTGCCAGCGACCTGTCGATACTCGTGTCGCCGATATCGCCAGCGCGTTTGAATGGCCTTTTTGTTGTTGCCGCTATTCCAATAATTACGTTTATTCAGCTATTCACTCATTAGTTACAATTTGAATGGGGTTATTTCGCTCAAATCGGCCATTATTCGCGAACATAAATTTACATTTTCAGGATCCTGCTTCTTCAATTCTGACAGGTTGCCCTGCGGATATCTAGCGTCTAGTAACATTAATCGACAAGGTGGGAAAAGGCTGTGACTATATAAATATTGCTGACTGACATTCGATCAACATATACTTGATATGCTCTAAACATAGACTGTGTTTCGGATATTTTAAAATTTGTCATCTTATGGGCATTTGACGTTGTAATCAAGTTACGTAAGGCCGAAGTGACAATTCGAAAAATATGTAATCGTCATGTGTAATACGTATGTTCAGATTATTCACATTAAGAATTGCTTGGGGCAGTATCAAGGTGAGATACACTTGGACCAAAATCAAGATATTAACATTCACCAAAAGAGTTTTCACATTCATTTTCACAAAGTTTTCTACCACGTTTGGAGACCAGACTCATTAATTCTTGGTATATGTATATATCAAATATATGTTAATATATCAAACACACGATGTTTGATTAAAATACCATTTCATTATTACGTTAATAATGTACGTATTATTACATATATTATTAATAAATAATGTGTGATGTAATTTGATCGGGAAATGTTGATATAACGAGTCGCTTAAACGCTTTCACGCGTCTTTATATTTAGTGGGCGCACGAAGCCGTACAAAGATTTCCTACACTGATTTCTTTTTCGCTCTGATGTCCTGCCAAGTATTGTGTTGGTTGGGCGTATTTTTATAAAAGGTCTCTATAAAAGCGTTCTACCAAACTCTTACGGTGAGAATTTTTAAACGCAGTTTGAAATGACAGCACAATATATGTTGTTCTCCGTTGGCAGAGTTCCTTAAAATTTTCTGGAATATGCTCGGGGTGTTTATTTTTCTTAATAACATTTTTAGAATCAAGAATTCAACGTTCCAGTTATTTTAACTTGTCTTTAAAGTCTATTATAAATGACGATTTCATTTTATCCATGAAATATTTATTAATTGATGAAATGTTTGTGACACAAAATTATTGATTTTAATATTACATTGAATCAATCGTATTATCATCAGAAATGTATATATTTTGGTTGAAGTTTGTAACTCATCATATTCAATTATAATTTCAAATCTATAATTCAAGCAAAATCAGTTTTCGTAATTTTTCAGTACCAAAAATTTGAAATAACTCTAATATGTTAGATGCAATCAATCATATTATCATCAACATGTATATTTTGGTTGCATTTTCTAATACATCCATTTCAATTATAATTTCACATCTTTTCATTCAACAAACAAAACAGTTTTCGTATTTTTCAATCCCGAGAATTTGAAATAACTATAATGTATAATTTTACATTTTAGGAGGGTGTTTTGATTGGCTTCAAAATGGTTTCACTCGTCTCGGAATATACTTGAGTCTCTCTTGATCCATGGAGGAAATCCAGAGATGTTCTGTGATAAATTATCACAGGGATGTGTTCATAGGAACCATAAATTCGAATAAATATATAAACAGGATGTCAGCAACTTTCGGTGACAGAAGAGAAGCAAAGATTCCAATAGTAAATAATAAGGATAAAAGGGAATGACAACATAAATGATAGTGGGGAAAATAGAAAATAATTGATAAATAAAAACAGTGAAAAGACACGTGAGCAATTACCGTGAATGAGAAAGTAAATTAGGAAAATCATTACGGAGCAATAACCAAAGAATAAACAAATACTGTGCTAGAATGCCAGTGACCAATCAGAAATCAGAATATACTTGTATGCTAGAAAGGGAAATGGCGTGCGCACTCGGATCAAAGAGACACGTGTTTGGGTACGATCTCGCGCAGGGAAGGCAGATGAGCGCGTAAGATAAAGAAACGGGCCAGACGAGCTTTTCACGCGATAAGGGATGGATGGATGCGGCTGATGATAGTAGTGATGTCGGGAAATGTTATAAATGGACATAGAAATATTATCGCGTGTATGGGAAAAGCAGGTGCCATTGGTCGGGACGAGATTCAATAAAATGGAACTTGAAATCGATTACTGGACGCCGTTCAAGCAGGCAGAGGATACACGAAATGAAAGGGACTAACAGGCGACACATTAAATAATTTTTCTGTAGGAAGATCAAGTTTTGTAATATATTAAGAGTTTCTGGATAGGATTTAAGAATGATAATGGTCATGCATGCAAGGAATGGGATTTAGAAACAGAATATTTCACAATAATGACGAGGGTTTCATGATAATATATTTTTTCTGAAATTATTGTACTTATCGACTTATGTTTAGATGTACTGTACCGCCTTACTAATGTTTATGTTTTGAGGCACAGTATGGTTGGAAATGTTGTTAGCTTGAAGTATTATTATTCCTGGGTAATACCAAAACGAGTTCCCAATCCCACGTGAGGTTAATTAAGTTACGTAAATTTGTCATCACCGAATATATGTATAGACGGTCTATCAGACCTACTAATAAATTTTATCATGACGGGGTAACTTTGGTACACCATTGGGTCTATTGTTGGGTGAAAGATCCAATGAAATTTTAGGCAGAATAAACAAATAAAAAGGTATCAGGCAAACCCCCCGTTTTAGTTCTCTTGCTTTGCTTCTAAGGACTAAATGTAACTTTTCCCCTATCCAAACATAAGATACCTTTGATACTGTTATTGATGTTAAATAAATAATAAAATTTTCATTTTATTCTGAATACCTTTTCAGTTCTTCTCGAATGTCTATAATACAGATATTTAGACTCTACATTCATGTATATGAATTCTACACACATTAGATAACTCTACGTGTTTATTTATTTAACGTCAAAAACAGTAATAATGGTTTGGAAGACAGAGGCGTAAAGTTACATTTAGTATTCAAATGAAAAACAAGATATTATCTGACTGTTTTCTCTTGTTAATTTTTAATTGTTAAAGAAATACAATGTATGTACATAAATAATAAGTAATATTCATGATAGATACGTCTTGTTTGCACCGTGCGGTTCAAAAGTCACAAAAATGTAACCAAAACATTGGCAGTGATTTATTAAATAAAAATAATCATAACACATAAGAGCTGCGGTTAAATTAACTTTTCTATTGATGGAAAACCCGAATCTAAATTCAATATTCTTGAACGCATCAACTAACAGTTCATCTCTCAACGAGTTTTGTCCACGTATTTTAATTATCGGTGTCAGATCATTCACGACGACATGACGTCACGAGAAGAGGTCTATCGAACTGCAAAGCATTTCGGGGCCGAACTCAGATCCGAAGTTCTCCGCCCCACGCCCCAAGCGACGCCGGCTTGAACTCAACTCGACAAGCACAGCGCACGCTCAGTGAGCGCGGACTGCTCGCAGCTCCTGTCGGAGCAATTTAACTCACACAGGGTCCATCCGCCCTCTCTTCCCCTCCCCCGCCCCGTCCCGCCCCGCCCCGCGACGCGTCGGCGGCTGTGCTCGTATATATAAAGCTTTTTATTGCTGCAAAATTCGAGGGGTCCAATGCACGTGGTTAACCTTTTTCCTCCCTCCTATATATAGCGCGCGTTAATTTAACTTTCATGAATACAACTATAAAATTCAAATTGTATTTTGGCTGCGGGGCCGGGCCGGGCCGGGCTGGGCCGGACGGGGCCGGATGGGCCGGGCGCGAGGGACGAGAGCCCGTCCAAAGTGGACGGCGGCGGCGTCCGGGTCCGCACCAGCTCGCACCCCGGGGCGGGTTGGTTGGGGGAGGGTTGCCAAAGACGGACAGGGTGGCGAGGACGGCTGCGGTGCTGAAGGCGAGTGCGATGAGGATTGCGGGAAAGCGGTGAGGTCTGCAGGAGGGTGGCCATGGCGACATAGTTGTCGAAGGCGGGGGGAACGCGCGGGGAGGATGGTGTTGAAGGCGGGAAGACAGCGAGGGTGACGACGAGGACGACGCGAGTGGGCGGGAGAGAGTGATGAAGGCGTTGAGGACGGCGAGGACGGCGCGGGCGGCGCGGGCGGCGCGGGCGGCGAGGGCGGCGCGGGCGGCGCGGGCGGCGCGGGCGGCGAGGGCGGCGAGGGCGGCGAGGGCGGCGAGGGCGGCGAGGGCGGCGAGGGCGGCGAGGGCGGCGAGGGCGGCGAGGGCGGCGAGGGCGGCGAGGGCGGCGAGGGCGGCGAGGGCGGCGAGGGCGGCGAGGGCGGCGAGGGCGGCGAGGGCGGCGAGCGCGGCGAGGGCGGCGAGGGCGGCGAGGGCGGCGAGGGCGGCGAGGGCGGCGAGGGCGGCGAGGGCGGCGAGGGCGGCGAGGGCGGCGGCGAGGGCGGCGAGGGCGGCGAGGGCGGCGAGGGCGGCGAGGGCGGCGAGGGCGGCGAGGGCGGCGAGGGCGGCGGCGAGGGCGGCGGCGAGGGCGGCGAGGGCGGCGAGGGCGGCGGCGAGGGCGGCGGCGAGGGCGGCGGCGAGGGCGGCGGCGAGGGCGGCGGCGAGGGCGACGGCGAGGGCGGCGGCGAGGGCGGCGGCAAGGGCGGCGGCGAGGGCGGCGGCGAGGGCGGCGGCGAGGGTGGCGACGGCAGGAGGGAGCATGGGAATGGCCGAGGCAACGAGATAATGGGTGCACAGCCGCCTGGCTGGTGTCGTATCTGCGACGCTGATGAAGGCAGGTCGAGCTCCGGAAATGATGGGAATAGCTTGTGTCGCGCGAGCGGTGAAGGAATGAAGCGAGTGGGCTGCGAAGAGCTGAAGGGAGTAGCAAGTGCACCGATAAGAGTGAAGTGCTAAATGAGAATGAAGTAGGAGAAGTAATGGGCCGATTAGAGGGTAGATATTGTTGGGGAAGCGGTTGTGAATTGGTGTATGAATGATGATACAACTAGTATGCTAATACATTTTAAAAAATTCACGTTCATTTAAGAGACAATAGAGTGGCCCTATACAAAAGGTCAAAGATATGAATTATGACAACATGTGTGATGAGGTAATGCAAAGTGGAAGAAAATAATAAAGACGTAAATATGAATAACTGGAATAGAGTTCTTAAATGAGACAAACAGAACTACGAGGAGGACGGAAGGGAGTAGGAGAGCGAGAGTGTTAGGAGGAGAGAGTAGAGTGTAGATCAGAGTAAGACAGAGAGAGGAGGGATACACAATAATAAAGAAGGAAGGAGAATCAAGAGTGAGAGACGAAGGTAGAGAGAGAATTTGACATTGAAAGCAAGAGAGAGAAAGAGGGAGGGAGAGAAGAAGGGAGAGAGAGAGGGAGGGAGAGAGAGAGGGAGGGAGAGAGAGAGGGAGGGAGAGAGAGAGGGAGGGAAAGAGAGAGGGAGAGGGAAGGGGAGAGATTGGGAGGGAGGGAGGAAAGAGAGAGAGAGAGGAGGAGGAAAGAGAGAGAGGAGGAGGAAAGAGAGAGAGGAGGAGGAAAGAGAGAGAGGAGGAGGAAAGAGAGAGAGGAGGAGGAAAGAGAGAGAGGAGGAAGAGAGAGAGAGAGAGAGGAGGAAAGAGAGAGAGAGAGAAGGAAAGAGAGAGAGAGAGAGGAGGAAAGAGAGAGAGAGAGAGGAGGAAAGAGAGAGAGAGAGGAGGAAAGAGAGAGAGAGAGAGAGGAGGAAAGAGAGAGAGAGAGAGAGGAGGAAAGAGAGAGAGGAGGATAGATAGAGAGAGAGAGAGGAGGAAAGAGAGGGGGAAATAGAGG